>JANUFV010098859.1:0-10388 GCA_024757865.1 Epizoanthus scotinus
GTAGCTTCACCATTTTCTCAAACAACACATTCACGATGCAGGCACACACTTCGTTGACTATTTGGCACACTGTAGACCTGCCAACACCGAAGAGATTTGAAATGGTCCGATTTAAACATGTTTTGCTTGGTGTGAAGGGCGCACTAGATAAAGAATATAGAGATTCAAGTGAAATGTAGTCTAGTAATCTAGAGAATGGATGACTGGAGCTGACTGGTACTAACATCCGCCAACTATATGCACTTGCAGATACACACATGGACTATACACCAATTATTGTGGGTTTTCAGCCAAAGCAAAATTTCCAATGAGTGACATCCTAATTGTTGATTCAAGTACAAAATTTCATCCAAAACAAACATGGGATGTACATTAAAGTACCCATAATGCATAGCTTCACTGCTCATATATTCTATGACAAGAGGAAGTAAACTATTTGACCAACCTTTAGGCCGATTGCAATGATGAGATGCTTGGCAATGTTGGGATTCTCAAAACAGAAGTGACACTTGGATAATGAGGCAGCCATTCGTTTGTGTTCTGCAATGGATAAAGGTAATATGTTACTAAAATATTAGCGTTATGATAATTATGGGTATCCTCTCTAAATTTCTCTAAACATGCCAATCAAAACAAAACCAAATTGCCCACAGAAAAGAAATATATATAATAATGAAATATTCAAATTAAGAGGAAAAGGCGAAACTCTGGATCTCTGTCTAAGGGGCGTGAATTTCGTCATATGCACAAATTAAGATGTAAGATATAACTACATTAAATCTGATTAAATGCACGTGTACTTTCTGTTTTAGGTATGATGTACAAAATAGAGATGATTTCGCTTGACTGTCTAAAGATTGATGCAAATACAACGACAATGACAATGACATGCATGAGCAAACCACACGTTAATTCTTATCCCTGATTGGTAATAAGACTATTCGTCCAAAGTTACTTTGACAATGCAATGACAACAAGCTTGAGTGGGGCAGCCAAGTGAAATTATCTCTACGTTGTACATCATACTCTAAAACAAACAATATCCATGTATTTAATATAGTTCTTACATTTTAGTATGAAAGATATTCAAGACTGACCAGGGAAAGATAATCTAAGAGAACACGACCCTGTGCTCCAAGATACTTCTTGCGATCTGTGTATAGAGCTGGTGCTATTTTAAGTAATTTGCTGTACAAAGTAAAAACAGTCCTCCAAACTCCCTATTTTGTATACATCATTTCAACAGGATTTCGGGCATTTCTTGCACATATTTCTATTTTTGACCATTTAAGGGTACTTGCTAAATTAACTGTTTCACCTAAAATATCAAAGAACTGCAAGCCAAGGAAGGTTCATGCCAGATGTCTGAGATTAATTTGACCACTGTCGTCACGGGGAATAAATGCTTGTTTCTTTTACTTTCAAAGGGTTAGGGCTAGGGCTACGTTAAAAAATCTAAAATTTCAAGACTGACATGACTCACTCAACTCATAGAATGATACATTAATCTCATGCTAGAAGACTGGGAACAAGGCTGGATAGGGGGTATACAATATTATAGACTGGTACTCAAGCTTGCTTGGATAGTTTCTATAGCAACTAACACGTACCTGCTATTGCTTTCTGTCGCTCTCTTTCCTCCCTCTGTGCCGGAGTAAGTTTTTTGACAGCTGAAGACACAAAATGGTCATCGAGGGTGAAATTGTCTGAGTCTGTTTTACTGGCACCCTGGAAAAGAAGACAAGTGAACACTGTTACTTATACCCTGACAGGATGGCCAGAGGTTCGTACTTTACAGTAACAGCAGCTGGTACAGTGACACCGTTATAACAAATCACTGACTCATATTCAACTGCATATATATATGAAATTATAGCAACAAGAAAGCTGGCACTCGGTGTACCTTGGAAGCTAACCGTGACAGCATTTGATTATGGTCCTCTGCAGTGCTCATCTTCTCTCTCCTGACCATCTCCTTCAGATCATACTCATCATCATCTGCAAAATATCGCTCCCTTGTGCCTTCTTCGTTATGGCTGACAACCTGTGGTTGGGGAAGTGAGGAAGTTATTTTTGACATTGTTTGACAGTGTAGTGTATTAATTTGATGAACAAACAACAACTGCATGTTGATGGAAAATAAAACAAAAATCAGTAACTGATCATTAGTAGGACGCCTAAATAAGTTGATCAAGAAACAATTTTTCTGAGTAAATAAATATGTACCAGCTAATTACTTACAACTAATAATAATTTTTTTTGCAGATTTAAATAATTATTTCCATCTTCTTCATAGCTGGAATCTTAGTATTTAGTTAGTGCTTAGTACTCATATGCAAAAAATAGTACAAGTTGTACTTTTAAACTAAAACATGAATATTTAACTGTGACACACTGGTCGATATTAGTTTTAGTAAAGTATGTGTTTAACACATCAGACCTTCTGTCGCTTGCGTCGTCCACCTTTAGGTTCCTGATGAGCTGTCATTTCTACTGGCCTGACGTTCCCAGCTCTGTCTGTTCGCGTTAGTACTACAACCTCTTCTTGTCTTTTTGCCGAGGAAGGGTTCTTTGCTTGAGCTTCTTGGATTTCTTTGTGTTTTCTCATTTGATCCAGATCTGACTTAAGTTTTTCAGCTAAATCCTGTGTTAATTTGTTGAAATAATATCAGTATGAATAACATTTTAAATTATTATTAAACAAATATTGTGGTAAAAGTAGACTCATCTTTGGATGTGCTTACAACAAGCATATTTATACTCATTTATGTACATTAGAAGAACGAAGAAAATGCTTCAACTCATCGCACTACCTGTCAACCCATCAACTTGCCCTGCTACTTATCAAGTCACACCACTACCCATCAACCTGTCAACTCACCCCACTACCTACATTGTATTAACCTGTCTGCTGATAACGCACCCCACTACCCATTAACCTGTCAACACACCCCACTAACCATCAACTTATCTCACTACCTACATTGTATTAACCCATCTACTGATAACACACCCAACTACCCATCAACCCATCAACTCACCCCACTACCCATCAACTCTTCCCACTACTGATCTATTAACCTATTAACTCACCCCACTACTGATCAACTAACCCCACTAACCATCAATTCACCTCACTACTCATCAACTCACCCCATTACCCATCAACTCACCCCATTACCATCAACTCACCCCATTACCCATCAACTCACTCCATTACCCATCAACTCACCCCACTGCCCATCAACTCACCCCATTACCCATCAACTCACCTCAACCCACTATGCATTAACTCACCTCCTCCTCATCAACTCACCCCATTGCCCATCAACTCACCCCATTACCCATTAACTCACCTCCTGCCCATCAACTCACCCCATTACCCATCAACTCAACTCACTGCCCATCAACTCACCCCATTACCCATCAACTCACCTCACTGCCCATCAACTCCGCCCGTAGAAGTTTTGCACCAAGAGCATTAAGGTCAGCTTCAGTAATAGGCTTATCTGGTACAGTGGGTTCACATGGCACAGCCTCTGCCTCTGCTTCTGGTTCAGAGGTGTCACTACTCTCAGATTCAGAAGAAGCATCTTCAACTCTCTCTTCTGTTCCTGCTGACATTATGTCCTCCTTCTCAACCTTTGTTGTTGTACTGGTTTCTATGGCCGGCTTCTTTTTCCAGCCTCCAGAATGACTGACACCTGCTTTTGGTGCCTGTCCAGGTGGGGGTCTGTTCTCTGTTGTACCACTACTAAAATCCCATGATGATGCACGTGGCGTAGTGGCTGTCACCTCTGAAAGGGGTCTCAAAAACTTGCCACTCGATGTTGAAGTCCTTGTTACAAGTACATATAGTAACAAATATTACTGCATTAGTATATTATTAGCATCGCACCAGAGCAAAGAATTTACAATTAGTTGTTCCAGTACATTCTAAATTGTACACGATGAAATATTATTACATAAATTATCTTTGAATATGGCATCCTATATGAAATTCCATCCTTCTACACCCTGTAAGAGTGGTTGAACTTATTTGATGTTATGGCTGCATCCCTGCCCTGGAGGGGGGGGGGGGGTACACCCTTATATTGACTATTCAGGTATGTGCTATTGTGAGGGGTATAGTTTTCAAGATGTTTAGTCTGGGATAAGGTACACATTTTACAAGTTTAGTCTGGAGTTTGTCAGGAATAGGGGATCATTTGTCAGGAATCTGAAGAGCTGTAAAAGTTGGTTTGGGATGGGTTAGATATTTTTAGCTTCTAACTTGTTACAAATAACCAGCTAGCATGATCTGGTATAGGGTAGCAGTTTCAAAATCCCAGCAGCAAATCCTCACACAAACATTTATGGAGTATGACAGGGTGGCTAGACTCCCATTCCAAAACATTGATTTTAATTATTTTATACAACTGAGCACACAGATAGATTATCGATACCTTGTTTCAGAGTCTGAAGGTCGACGAAATCCACTCTTGCTGGGTTGAGATTTTCTTTTAACTGGGGATCCCTGCCTATTTTCTTCAGTTTTATATCTTCGGCCACTACGACTGTCTTCAGCAGATGTTTCTTTTGATTCATACTTGCTCCTCTTTATGTCTTTGTCTCTGTCTCTGTCTCTGTCTCTGTCTCTGTCTCTGTCCCTGTTTCTGTCCATGTCTATGTCCCTGTCTTGGTCTCTGTCCCTGTCTTGGTCTCTGTCCCTGTCTCTGTCCCTGTTCCTGTCCCTATCTCTGTACCTGTCTCTGTCCATGTCCCTGTCTTTGTCTCTGTCATTACCCCTGTCTCTGTAGCTGTGTGTATCTCTGTCTCGATGCCAACCTCGGTCCTTGTTCCTATTCCTCTCCTGATCTCTATTAATTTCTCTGTCAATGTCCATGGCATGGTGTCTCTCTTTTTCTTCCCTAAACATTTAAACAAGTAAGATCAACCATTCACAGTTTTCCTGTATATATGTATTTTGTTTCTGAAAATCAAATAAGACAGGATTGTAGAATACCTTTCCTCTGCTGCAGCAATCATTTCGTGAATTGACTCAAGTGACTGCAAGAAAATATACAGGTTTTGACAAAACATTTTAAAATAGTAAGAAAGAAATATACATTAATCCTAGCATATGCTGCATATCGATCCAAGGCAAGTAGAAAAGGCAGCTAAGTTAATGAAGTAAGACAAAACAGGACAGTTTAATAAAGTAATGACCAGTAATCTTATTATATATTCTTATTACTACATACATGTACATAAAATTCCAAAAATTTGCATGAGTCCAAAAAACAAAATAAATAGTAATTTGCACAACAAAAAATTGAGAAAGGAAAAAAACCAAATTTGCAACACAATCATTTTTCTATAGACCCCACAATATCAAATGTTCTATCCCTTCACGTATGGGCTTCTAACTAGTTATCATAAGTACATGACTGTACAACTTTAGTCAACAGGGTTACATCCAACCTATCCCCCCATTTGTCAGCTTGGTTACCTACCCCCCATCTCTTGGCAGCCACACGTTCCAGAGTTGTTCCCTCTTGCTCTGCCTGTTCTCTGGCCCTCTGCAACGCTTTCTTCAGCCAATTGCTGTTTCCTGCCCCGCTGACAGTCCCTTGACCTGCTGAGCACATAAGTACAGTAATTGTACATACATGTACTTGGGTAATAAAATAATAATGACAAGATCCTTGATCCCTATTTCTAAGACAAATTCCAATTTTCTGGAACAAATTTCAAATCGAGGCTTCTTGTCAAGTTTTCATATGACATTGATTTTAGGAATTGGAGCATTTGATTAGATCTATGATTCCCAACCAGAAGGTCCCAGGTTCAACCCCTAGCCTTACCGAAGTTTGTATTAAACTTTGTGCGACCTTCTTTCATAACACCATCCGTAGATAGGGACGTTAAGCCATTGGTCTAGTCTCTCACCATTCTATCAAGGGGACTTAAAATAACCCAGTCCACACACTTGTTGATAGGAGTAGGCTAATGCTGGTGTTGTGGTTTGTTACTGAGGGCACTACTCAACATCTCAGATAGAACTGTTGTGAACAGCATTCAGCAGTCTGGCTAAGTCCCTCAACTACTGAACCCTGGTACTACTTGTAGAAAGGTAACTGAAAAGCCCTTTGACGAGCACCAGCCCTGTATATATCTGTATCTGTATCTCAGGAATAGGATATTTCTTTCTCCAAAAAAATCTAGTTGTTCAAAACAAGGGACACAGCCTAATTTCAAGCCCAGCATCTCGGCACCTACCAGTCCCCTGGCTTGCTGGTGATTTGTCCTGCTCTTGCTCTCTCTCTGATGGCAGCCCAGACCCTCCACCCTTCCAGAACGGGTTGAGCTCTCTTGGATGTTGACCTGGCTGTAGAATGAATTATAAGGATAAAGAAATTATATGGACACCAGAAACATGCTGCTGTACATTATCATGGGTTAATGTTTCAGCCTACATGAAGTTGATATCATATAAACTAAAGAAAAGCATCTTGACCTCAGGCTAGCTTCAGCAAGGCTTATTGCAGACTCGTGAAAGTACTGTCACATTTTCCCTAACTAGTACATAATTGAGTCACTGCCCTTCAGTTGCTTCCTGTTAACTACTAAGTTCAGTTTACACTGTCTACTTCACCAGATTATTTCATGAAATAAACCTATGCAGGTAAATTGTTGTGCTGTTGGCATTTGTCAGTTTGGGCATCCATCTGTCCAGACCAAACCAGAAGCCAGACTATTCAAAAAGTTTAAAAGAAACTAAGCAAGAAAACATTTCAAAAGTAACTGAAGCTGGAATTTGAGCTTGATTATATAGATTGTGAGTCAAGAACCCTTACCACTGGGCTACGGAACAATACAACAACAAAATAATATTAATATTTTAGTTTATAGTATAAATATTACTTTTTACCTTGTCCATGCTGGATAATGCTTTCTGTTTCTCATGTTCATTCTCTTCATCAGCAAAAGTGTCTTCAATGTTTCTCTTATCCATAAATAATCCATCCTCTTTGTTAATTCTCTTGGGACTCAGTGACACTGGTGGACACAACATCCAGCTGTCACGCTGCAGCAAAATGACAGATGCAGATGAGTAAATGGAACAGGAACAAAAAAAAACAAGATACAGAAGCACAAGTACTACATGTAATAGTACCGGTTGAAAATCAACAAAGCATTTCATTGACCCGCTAAGTATCCGAATATTTTGTGCATCAGGATTTGAATTCAACTGATCTGAACAGAAGAGTTAAAAAATGATTGGTTTCAGTCTAAGCTAATAACTTTTAAAAATGCATTTACTCGAGTTTGTAATGATTACAAAAATGAATTTATAATTATTGCAAAAGTTTGTGTAAACAGTGCAAACAAATTATACTCACACTGTTAATAAAGAAACACAAACACACGTACAAATTAAGGACAATATACAGGCAGACAGACAGATACATACACACAATACTTTTAAAAAATTTTAAAAGCAAAAAGTTAAATTGTATAAACATAAATGTAAAAGATGTGTACAAAAATGTAACCAAGTAATCAATGGCTTTGAGTATTAACATTTTAAAATCGACCTTTTAGCTTTTATGAATTGTTTTATCACTGTTCTGCACCTGCATAGATCACTGTTTTACGCCAGTAGTGTCAACAATAATTTATTGTCCTCAACTGATACATATTATACCATTATTTACATAGTTTTATAAAGCCAACATACAAAATACATAAAGGAAAAAAGAAAGTACATCCTGAAGAGAAGTTGAGAGGTTTGCCCTAAATAAAAACTTCCTAAAATAATAATAAATGTCATATGTAGACATAAAGACAGACAGATATATCCAGGGTTGTAACTCTTAACTGGACATGAAATTTAAGAACTTAAACTTAAGGATTTTGAATGATTTTCAAGAACTTTCCAGGCCTGGAACTTTTTTTTCCAATCTAAAAACTTTGTAGGATTTTAAAGGAACATGGCGACCCTGAATACCATAAGCATTATTTTGTCAAAAAAACCCTGACTGATTGACTGGTGGACTGAATGACCAACCTACCAGCTTACCAAACATCACTACCGACTAACCAGCCCGCCAACTAACCAACTGACTGACAGACTGCTACATGTAGATAGGCAGTTATTGAGACAGGAAGAGATTGGGACTAACTGTGAGTACAAAATATATAGACATCTTAAATAGTTGAGAAATAAATGGTCATTATATAGAGCTGTCAGCAGACAAACAGAAAAAAGAAACAGACTGAAAGACAGTCTGTAATGATACTGACAAGCAAACAAACTAACATGCAGTCAAGTGGCAAAGAACATGACACAAACAGCCAGCAGGAGAAGACATATTTCACTTGCATTCCATATTAAGGTACATGTCATGTAATTTCTTTCTTTGTCTTTCAAGATATAAGTGAACAAACAACTTACTTGCACTGCTGATGCTTTGGTAGCCACTGGAGACAAGCTTGTTCCCTTCTCCACCCATTCATCTTCCTCATCCTGTACCAAAAATCAGAAACAATTATATAATATTACAAGTTACATGTATACAACTGTAGGTTAATGTGTTGAGCTCATTGTAAATCAATGCAGCTGATGTTTTATATGCAGGGGTGGAAACTAATGCCGGCCCGACGGCCAATGGTCGGCAAATTCTACGTCGGGCCGGTAGATTTCATGAAATGCCGGCCCGATTGGCCGATACGTCATGAGAGATTAATGGACTTCAATTAGATTTTTTAGAGCTTTTCCTCTTGAAGAAGAAGTTTTAATTGTGCTTCCTTGCCTAGATTGTTATCTATATGATGCGTTCATATTATCTGCAATATGCATTGTTCTTTTTCAAGTTAGGGCATCAGGTACACACATTAACGTGTGCCGGTGCTGAAAAAAGTTAGTTTCCACCCCTGTATATGGCAAGCTGGATTCCCAGGTCTGAAACTATGTCATGTAGATCCCTGCATTGTGATTGGCTGAAAGCTAGGTCACTCTGTATTTTACTATACAGACTTTTCACTATATGAGTTTGCAGACTGGCAACATTTCATAACCAAGAGAAAAACTATATAATAAAAACCTTAATAAATATGTCTGGTCGGTCTGTACGAGAGACTTTTTTGTCCTCAGTCTTTCATACATCCCTCTCAGGCCTCGCTTTGCTTGGTCTGCACAGTTAAGATCTCGGGCAGAATATTCTCCCAAACAGACCCAAGTCATGCACATATTAACAGCCTATAGATAGTTTTAAATGTTTAAATAAATAGATTAGTTCATTTTCTTAGTATTTGTCAGCGCCATGAACATTTCATGGAAATGGCAATCTATATCTATACTAGATGTAATTATTATTATTAATTCTATCATAATTGCTGTTGTTGTTGTTGCTTCATCCATATTGTTTTATAAAAGATTGATTCTAAAAGTCTCCACACTCACAGAGTTTGAATCTGATGACATGTCTCCTCCTCCCTCCTGCTCCTTGTTACCCTTCTTTGTCTTCTTCTTTTCCTGCAAATATATTCAGCACACTCAGGATACTTGAACATTCAAGCAGTGAATTAAAATATTAAATCCCACTTATCCAGGAATCGCAATTCCACAAGTATTCGTCAAAATTGGAGCCAATTTCGCTACTAACGTTTGTATGCCCAAAATATATACTTATCTTTACTCTCCTACTAGAAATCATCAATAAATCTCAATTCCCCTACACTTGCCTTGTAATTCTTGCCCTGATTACCCATCACGCACTGTGAACAGGTCCATCGCCCAGCATGTATGTCAATATGCTCACTACCAAGACATTGCTATGGATATTATAGTGGCCACACCTATGGTAATCTGACATTTTTTCCCCTTGACTTACAGTCAGTAAACTCTGGTAGACTAGTATTGAAAAAAAACCTAGGGATTCCACGTCGGTAAGTAGGTAAAATCAAGATTGATTTAATCAACTGTAGGAGTTGATGTTATGCTGTTCGCCGTGAGGGTGGTAGGTTTGAGCTGATGTTTCGAGCGTTAGCCCTTCCTCAGGGCAAAAGAGGTAATGATGGTGAAGTGTTGTTTATATGGAATTTTGTTAATGTATGCAGATCGAAATTGAAGTTACGCCATTGGTTGAAGTTACGCCATTGGTTGAAGTTATGTCATAGGTCAAAGTTGAATTTTGCTAATGTATGCAGATCGAAATCGAAGTTACGCCATTGGTCAAAGTGAGTTAAGTTTGATTGGCTGAGAATAAATATATTGGGAAAAGTTACAGTCAGTACCTTCTTATGTTTCTTGGATTTCTTAGCTTTTTTTTCCTTCTTAACTTTCTTCTTACTTTTACTGGTCACGGATTCCTAGTAAATAGTAAAATGAATGCATATAGTTT
>JANUFV010098970.1:0-10386 GCA_024757865.1 Epizoanthus scotinus
ACTTCCTATCTCTTCCATCGCTTCAGTATCCTTCCTTTCCCGTCCTGTACATCCTCCAAACAATTTGTACTAACCTGCCAATCACCTTAATTTCTACTTCCTGTAAATCACCTTTCTACTTCCTGTCAATCAAATTTCTACTTCCTATCTCTTTCATCGCTTCAGTATCCTTCCTTTCCCGTCCTGTACCTCCTTCAAACAACTTGTACTAACCTGTCAATCACCTTTCTACTTCCTGTTAATCACCTTTCTACTTCCTGTTAATCACTTTTCTACTTACTGTCAAATCACCTTTTCACTTCCTGTCAAATCACCTTTTCACTTCCTGCCAAATCACCTTTTCACTTCCTGTCAATCACCTTTCTACTTCCTGTTAATCACCTTTCCACTTCCTGTTAATCACCTTTCCACTTCCTGTCAAATCACCTTTTCACTTCCTGTCAAATCACCTTTTCACTTCCTGCCAATCACCTTTCTACTTCCTGTCAATCACTTTTCTACTTTCTAACTCTTCCATCACTTCAGTCTCCTTGCTTTCCCGTCCTGTACCTCCTCCAAACAATTTGTACTAACCTGTCAATCACCTTTCCACTTCCTATTCCTTTCATCGCCTCCTTGTCCCCTTTTAGGATTTTCAGAAAATTCTTAGGCGTTACGTCCTGTATAAAGTGCGAAAAGTAATATATCATGCGCTTTAGTTTAAAGTGCAATTAACCCCATTTTAGTGCAATCTAGGTGGTTTTTGGGCTAAATTAAAAAGAGAATTATGAAAATCAGATGAATCCTCGATCTGTTATCTGCATCTGAAAATTCAGTGAAATGGGTCACGGCCGCACGACGGGGGTTTTGGTTGTGACGTCAACTGAGGGAGTGAGCGATTTTGCAAGATGATGTAAACAAGTACAATTCAGTCACGATCACGCTCGCTCTTGGTTGTTTTTTGCTTTATTCTTTATTCGTTCGTCATTTTTAGTTATGATTTATTGCTAGAAAAATATATCATCTAACTCAAGAAGTTCCAAGTGCCAGATGAATGAGTCCAGTGATAGTTCGTCCTTGTAATATGTAATATGGGCAGTCGGTAATCTCGCTCGATGCTAACGATCTTGACGATCTTGGCGTGTAATGCGATGACTCACTAGCAAACAAAAAAAATTGCTTTGCAGTATAAAGACAAAATAATAGAAAAAAGAGACCAGGAAAATATATTGACAGACAGATTAAAGCAAACTACTTAATTGGATTTTATACTGGTAAGACTAAATTAAACACGTACTGTTTCACTGGCCTTCACTGCTCACTTGCTTTGAAAATTAAAATTATAATTGCTTAAGAGAACTACAATAATATAGAGATATCGTGATCGTTCGCTCTTGTCATGATTACGTCTTTTTACTGCTAATGTTAATTTCCGAATACACCGATATATATCGCGTCTTTATAATTATATATTCCATGTGTAATTGTGGTAAATACAGTCGATTAGCGTCACAAAACATCTGTGAGTGTTTAGCTGTACGGTTGTGCTTCAAGTCACTGGAAAGCGACCTTTTCAGTCTCTGTTTATACAAGTTTGTACATTACACAATCCGCGAGTTCCTGATGCACGTCACGCTATTGTTTTGAAGTCAGACCACATGTGGCTTTTCGTGAAGTCAGACCACATGTGGCTTTTCGTGAAGTCAGACCACATGTGGCTTTTC
This sequence comes from Epizoanthus scotinus, assembly GCA_024757865.1. Lineage (NCBI taxonomy): Eukaryota > Metazoa > Cnidaria > Anthozoa > Zoantharia > Epizoanthidae > Epizoanthus > Epizoanthus scotinus. The sequence goes on from JANUFV010098970.1 coordinate 1,704, forward strand.
GTGAAGTCAGACCACATGTGGCTCAGTTTCGTGAAGTCAGACCACATGTGGCTTTTCGTGAAGTCAGACCACGTGTGGTTTTTCGTGAGCCAAGCTGGGCTTGTTTTGAGCCCGATTTCAAGAACTTCAACAGGCCATAAAAATGTAAGGATTTACGCTAATTCAAAACAATTTTCACAGACGAACTCACAACAGTTTGGGCAATTGGATTAGAGGTTTTTAATAAAAGGAGTTAGTTGCACTTGAACACTTATATTCTATATAAATTCATTTTGTCTAAGCGAAGTTAACGCTGAGCCACAAAATAATTATGTGAGAGAAATATCTAAAAACGGTACTATTTTTATTACTTTATTCCAAAGCAGCCAAAACGTTTTGTAAAAAAACAAAGCTGTACTCCATGTAACTTCTGCGTGTTGTTTATTCTGCATTGTATTTAGTATCAACCAATCAATTCGCTTCTAATAGCACCTAAAAATTCTGAACAAGAGCTCAATATATTATCATAGATGTTATCTATGTCAACATCTACTCTATATGCCTGTTTTCAACCTGAAGACAGAAGACATATTAATATTAAGAACTCCAAGACCTTGACATTCTTAAACGCCAGCTTTTTAATGAAGCATTTCATTAACTTTTAAGTGTTTTAATCATTTTAACTATGAGGTGATCTGGAACTAAGCTGTTGAGGCACTTGTATGCCATGACAGCTGAGGAAAAAAGAGTCGGGAATAGTCAGCCAATGCAAGGTTTGGAATATTGGAGTTTATCTGTTTATGAATAAAATATGTACTTACCGCTCCAGTGTAATCTTTAGGGACATTCGTGTAAACATTCGCACCAATTGGCTGCAAAATAGATTACCGTGAACGTTATATAATGCTATATTTGTATAACATAAAGTATATGAATGCCAAATATAGTTATTAAAAAGTAATCATAAAATAGGATAGATATGACGCGCTTATTTCTATTTTGTATAATAAAATACAAAATGGTACCGATAGAACGCGCATTCTCATTGGAAAAATTATAACAGAAAGAATGTAAACATTTTATAAAAGAAAAAGAAAACGCTTGCCTGTGTATCCACAATATATTGAAGGCACTTGGGAAGATGACAGAACACTCAAGGAGCTGGGACTCGCCTCCGGCTCGTGCTTCCCCTACGCTCCTTTCGTGTTCTTTGATCTTCCCGCGTGCCTTCAATATCTTGTGGAGATACGGCGCGAGTTTTCTATTTGAATTCTTAAAAGCAATATAATTAAGCGGCTGCTCGTGTCCTCTTAAATTTGTCTTGTGTTCTATAACTTCCGGCGTGTTTATATAATTATAGTTTATATATTGGCACTCGCACTTGCTTAAAGATAAAGCTAAGTGGACTTGATAAACAGAGATAGCATAGAATGTGTATGTATAGTAAATCCAAGCCTGGATTGTTCTTAAATTGTTCTTGCGTCTACACACAAATGACCATAAATATTTCGGAACTTTGAGACTAGTCAGTGTACTTTTGATTTAATAAATGTCGCTTGATAGTTGATTGCTGTCGTTGATGTGATTTATGGAAACAATTCAATATTTGGCCATCTTTTTGCAGAAAAAACGTACGAAAAGGTGAAGGTACATGCGTCAAACTTCAATCAATAGTTTCATTGGCGTTTGAATTTGAGCTTTAATTGTTCTTAAATTGTTCTTAATTTTTATGTAAATTTGAGCCTCGTTGTTCTTATAAAATTGTTCTTATAGAACAAAACAAGTGGACTACTTTCATAAATGTGGTCAAAGCACGAAACACTCTACGTGGCAAAGCAGTACACTCTCTGTGCCCAATTATGTTTCTTCGAAATCTTTTTTGATTATCTAATAAAAAATAAAATAATTTCAACTGATAAATCATTTTAGGAGAGGAAGGTAATGTTGGTTGTCTTTTGTCCTTTGATCGTTTTAAACAAACATTTGAACAAATTTGAAAGAGCATGAGAAATGCCGTGAATTATTTAATTGAGGTGAATGATGCAGTATTTATTACAGATTATTTGAAGAGAGAAATTTGGTGTGAAGCACTAACCGTTATATGTTCGCGACTTATCCACAGCTTAAGTGAAGCAATTTGTTTGTAATAATAGCCGAGTGATAAGCATTTAGGGGAGATGTAATAGATTTCACTTATAGGGAGTATAGAATGTTTAAATCGGGGATGGCTTGTACCAAAAGATACATATCATTGGGCAACTAACAAGAGATTAATACACCAAACGATGGCACTGACCAAAGTAATTCAAATTATAAATTCATACATTCTTTTGTACATTTTCTCATCCTGAACAATTTTAAGTTTGTCATACATTTGCTCATTTGATATTTCTTCTCACTTCGTTTATAATTTCCTTATGACATGAATTATTTACAAACATTTGCTCTTGTATCGTCATTATAACATTTTTATATTTTGCTCTTAAAATAATTTACTGATCTTTCATAGTTTGTGTGTGAAAGATAATTGAAAGTATACTTGATGAACTTAAGGGGAAACTTATCATTTTATGTTGTTGATAAGTGGGAGGATTGGAAGAAAGATTTAAAAAAGAAAAAATATATAAGAACTCCTCAAACAGTCCACTGAGTGAGCAAGTACCACTTCCCGGATAACCGATGAGCTGGCGTTCTTATTAAAATAAGAATATAATCGTAATATTAACTCCAAAACTTAATTATTAACTTACTTAAATCCCTAAATAATAAGGTTTTCATCAAAAATCACACTTTTTAAAACATCCTCCTTCTTAGCAACAATCTCCTAAAATTCTAAAAATATTCGTGAGCATGTATCAAGTTTTGTGACATTTCTCTATGACTCAAAATTTTGAATCTTCAATTTAAAACAAAGAAATCCGCGGCGAAAAAATATGACCCAATCCTGTGGAGACATCTACAAAAGGTATCAGCTTTTAAGAACTTACCTGGTTTATGATGACCCCTTTTGTTGGATTTCTGCAGAGAAAAATGAGAAACAGTTAACAGAACAAATGGATAGAAGCACCAACACCAGTACTACACTTTCTCTGTGATGTGTAATTTGTAACAAAATTTGTTTAATGTCAGCGATATATTAGGCTCTACATTTCTGTTGCATTTTTTTCTTTCTTTAAATTAAATTTACTAACTTCTTATCTAATTATTTAAGCACAGTTTAGCCTTTATTGCGTCATTAAATGGAAACTGAACCCTAAAATCTTATCTTTAATAAAATTATTTTGGTTTGTAGAACAATATTTCAAAACTATTTTTCGATAAATGCATAATGTTTCGAATTTGTAAGGCTTTGAATATCGTATAATTTATTGCTTTGTTTGAAGGCTCAGAAATGAAGAGTCAGCTGACTTCCATTGAAATATATGACGTTTTAACAATGAATACGAATCAATGTTAGCGTTCAGTCCTCCATAATCTACCATGTAAATAGACACTGAAAGATATAACTTACTTTGGGTTTTGAGCAATATCATCGTACATCATGACCACTATCCGCTCGTTGGGAATTCCGTGTCTGTGCAGGATTTGGTACGCATGGCACACATCGGCCTGAAAACAACCAGCAACAATTGCATGCCTTTAAATAAACCCTGAAGTGAAAAATTCTTTGCTCGTAAAATACAAGATCTTCTATACTCAACTACTCCGTAAAGTTTTGGGGTCTAAAACCATGACAATAATTAGAACGGAGCAAAAGCTGCATTTATGATTTAGAATATTCTGATAACAAGATAACAAACAAAACGGCGATGAAAGAGAAAGCAAATAGAATAGCAAGATAATATCGGGTATTTATATCAAGTTTGATTATCCATAATCCATAATCACTTATTTTGTTTTGCTTCTCGTAGATCGATTTCACACAAAAAAGTGTCCAAGGAAAAAATAATATTTCATGTATTTGACATGATTAGCTGGCAAGTATCGACACTTTGGAGCAATTCGTTACTTCGTAACCGAGTTAGCAGAAAAAAATTAACAAACACTATTTAATGAAAAATTTACTGTAAAAATTAGTCAAATAAGGAGAAGTGTTTAAAACAATGTTCAAGTTTCAGGTATGTCCTTTCCCATTCATAAAAAAACCCCAATATTATCGTGAATATGGATAAACATTAATATACAAGTTCCATATATTTAAGTATAACAAAGCCATAACATGTTTTTCAAATCCTACTTTTTTGGGTCTGTTTCCAAATGAATCTACTAGGCCATAAAATAATTCATAACTGACCTGGTGGCGGTAGTTGTCCCAGCCATTTGATCCAGCTACCACTAAAGCCCACTGCTTTTCAAACAGGAGACCATCTGCGTACGAAGCTTGAATGAGACACAGGAAGAACGCTACAAAACTTGTAAACATGTTGTTGTGTTTTTGCGCTTTCTCCGTGCTGCAGTATCAAAAAGGTTAAGATGAGCCTCTTCAAGAAAAACGATATGAAATGTCTTTGCATGACTGGCCCATATATATACCTATTCAGTGGTTGAGATATTTTTAGAAACAGGAAATATGGCTATGATTTCATAGAAAGTGGGTATTACGTACCAGCGTGGCCATGACATCCGCCAGTTCCTCTGCCGTAATTGCAACAACAACCTTCACAGTTTAAAACAAGCCCGTGCACATACCAACTAATTGATATTCAGTGTTAATAACGAAAAGACAAGCAAACATGTCCAGTTTGTTTAAGAGTCCAAACACACAATGTATTTACTAAAAAAACATAGATCGACTCAGAAATGCGGGTAATACCACATACTATAAACATGAGTCATAAGTCGAAACTGGCGCATTCCTCAAACGGCGAGGGGTCGGGTGGGGGGTTTTGCAGGATGGACATAGCTTAAAATTAAAATTAGAACGGTTCCGATTTCAACAGTTTAATCATGAAGAACATGAGATGATGAATACATTGATTTTTTTTTTTATAGGAACCAGTAAAAATTGTTTAGGCTCAGTGTTCAAATTATTTTTGACAATTTCAGGCTCAACCGTGTTTCCACTAAGCATTTAAAGTCGCCTAAAATTCCTGTAGATATATTCTTGTTTACACTGTTTCATTTAAAATGTCAGCCTCAGTTTGTTCATAATTTGTGCCTAGTTTTTAGGCGATTTCAGCCAAATGTTCTTATTAAGTTTCTACTTTACATAAAAAAGTGTATCTACAATATGCAAATGGACTGAACACTGAGGCTACAGAACCCAACTGGAGATGAAGCCAATTGCATACATTTTAGGTGATCAGTTATTAATTTGGATTTATTTCAGCACCATAATGCTTTCTGTTATACACTTTTTATTAATTTTTATGAGAACACACTTAAAAAGAACATTCAGGCTGAAATCGCCTAAAATCAAAACAAATTAGGAACAAACTGAGGCTGGAATAAAACTTCATTTGAAATTTTTGTGAGAGCTTAGTATAAGAACAAGAAGAAAAACCACGAGACATAACATGCAATCAGTAAGGCAATAATATAGTGTTCCTAATAGTTCTTATAATCTTGAAACAGTGTAAACAAGAACCTAAATAAATTGTAGGTGAATTAGAATACCGAGTGAAACACAGCCAATAAGATCAAAATAAGAACACTTTGAGTCTGAAATTGTCCAAAAAATAAGAACACTGAGCCTGAACAATTTTTTACTGGTTCTTATAAAAAGAAAGTGTCTTGTTCTCCAAGCAATCCAAATTGTCCATGTAAAATTATCTATTTCGCCGCGCACAGCAGGACAGCTGATTGTGACGTAAGGCGATACTGCTAGCAAGCAATTTTATCGATTTTATCTTGATTATTTATCAGAAACAATATATTTAATTGCCAGTCAAATGCCAAACAAAAATCATGCCACTGCTTGTTGAGACATAAATAGAAAGATGACAGCAAGATATTTTGAGAATTATTACTAAATTTAAAACAGGCCAAAACATAACATGATGTCCATTTTGTTAGACAAAACAGAAACACGATAAAAATTGAAGAAAATTTTACCAATCTTTGTTTTAATGGTGATAGATTCTTTTCTGCTTCTATTTGTTTTATAAATTATATATAGTTACTTTGTAATAGAACCTGGACGTCATGATAGATTAGTTATTAGAAGTTACGTAAGCAAGCGCTATCTTTGTGGTAATGTGATGTAATCACATTTTCTTTCCACAATGTATACTGCAAAGGCACAGTGAAAAAGGAACGTTATATAGAACACACGAACCCTGCTACTATTTCGAACAATAGAATATTGATAAACATGTGGTTTCTAAAGGGGGTGTATAAAGCCAACCAATTTTATTGATTTTATCATATTTAATTACTAATTATATATATTTAATTACCAGTCAATACGTTACAAAAAAATATATATAAACACGAGTATAATTTCGCTGCTTTTGTCTTGAATTATTGACTAGCCAAGAGCATAGTATGCTGTTTATTTTGTTAGCTATAAACAGAAAACAGAAAACACAATATTAAACTGAAGTAAATATTATCAAACTTTATCTAAACGGTACAATAACACTATATTCTTGTCTGCCTGTCCATATCAGCCTCAGAACATGAATGCTAGTAATGACATGCATATACGAAAAATGAATTATATGTTGTTATGAAGAGAAGCAAGATCGTGAAGTGGACGATTTTCAAAAACATAATCACAAGATCAAAACAGATTAAAAAATATATTAAATATTAAAAGCCGGAGTTATTCCACCGCGGCCCGTGTCATAATATGAAGTGATCAAAACACCCCAAGAAGGAAGCTGCAATATCTATCCCCCGGGGGAGGTTGTCTCAAGAATTTGAGGTCAGGTAGACTGCAAAAAAGCCTGGCCTCATTTTTGCCCAAAACACAGAAAATCGGGGTTCTATTTTTGCTATATTGATATGTTACAAAGTGTTCGGGTATGTACGTATTTCAAGGATTGTGGTTAGCGTGAGTTTAACCATTAGGTTTCGTAGCATAACATAATATCTTTCCCGCATATAGAGTGTTTGAAAAGTATCGTCATTCGTTTTGGTTTTAAATTAGGACATGCACGTTTGGAAGATTTATGAATATAACTATGGTAAACCGCTGTTATTTAATTATTTTGTTACTGTCTAGAGAATAAACATCTACAAAACTAAAAACCTTGAAACTATTTTAAGTGTATGTTTAGTGACGATAAAATGACTGCTACTGACAAAATTTGACTGTATAAGAAATTGTTACTGTCTTTTATAATCAAGAACTTGTAAAGCAGGATTTCTCCAACGGATAAGCAATGTTAACAGTTCAAAAGTTTCAACTATAAAGAGGAAAATAACTCTACAAATGCTATTATTAAAAGTTACAAACACATATTTTGAGAAGACAAATTCGATGCATCAAAATATTATTACACAAATTTAAAAGGCATTAAAATTATAGCACTATAGTATTATTTCTCAGTATTCCTGACCCTATATCGTTTAGTTTGATAAGATTCTAAAACAAAACAACAAGACGATAAGCACTCAATAAACGGTTATGTGCTTGCGTATAACAAACTGTCTTCCGCTTGACTAACAAGGACCCGGAACATCATGAATCATGATCAACAAAGGCTTTGTCGGTGCAATCATCAATGCTGTTTTTTAAAAATACAGCAAGCATTTAATTGGTTTGAGGAATCGAAACAGAAACAAATTCTATTTTTATGCTTGTCTACTGTCCAGCCCAGTTCAGTCGTTGTTTTAGAGCATACTTTTCGCCGTACACACGAGCAAACGCCGGGCTGATTGTGCCCTAAAGCGATACTGCTAGCGACTTCGCGAGCTAAGTTGCGCTAGATCACCCATGTTACAAGATAACATAACAATACATCTGAACTATCCCACATATTTATCAACTAAATCTGTCTTAATTGCTACAATATACGTAACTATTGAGGCCAATCGTTAGGTACCACAAACAATATAAATCAGCCAGTTTGATCGATTTTTATCTTAATTACTTAAGTCTAGTGCCGGCTTCCGCAAAACATGCTATTCCTTGTTAAGAGATGAATAAAGACATGAACAGAGCCTAGATGATCGTGTCTGAAATATTGCCAAACTAAAACTAGTCGAAAACAGAACATGATGTCCATGTTGTTGAATATACCAAACTTTATCTAAATGGTACTCTATGCGTGTAGACAGATAGATGAATGACCTATATTTATCTGTTCCATGCATATCTGACAGTAAATATACACAAAACAAACACGGATTACCGATAGACAAACACGATAAATGAGTTATATGAATGGCGTTATTTTAAAAGCAATAAACGCTTTTCTTAGTTTATAATCACCAGTAAATTTTGCCTGAGACTAACTTTTTACGACAATTTGAGTCTCAATTGTTCTTAAATTGTTCTTGTGGAGACACTCATTCATTCATTCGTTTTATTTTTGCCATTAGGATTTACACAATGTTTTACAATAAATAAGACTAACTAAGTAAATAAGGGGTTCGCTATTCTGCGAGTTGCGAGTCTGCGAGTTGCGAGTTGCGAGTTGCGAGTTGCGAGTCTGCGAGTTGCGAGTTGCGAGTCTGCGAGTCTGCGAGTTGCGAGTTGCGAGTCTGCGAGTTGCGAGTTGCGAGTCTGCGAGTTGCGAGTCTGCGAGTTGCGAGT
>JANUFV010099081.1:0-10384 GCA_024757865.1 Epizoanthus scotinus
TCACATTCTCTCTCCTAATTCCCATTCATTACAGTTCCTTACTCTCACCGTATGTTAGGCTATAAGTAGATATATAATATTAGAACTATGACCTTGCACAAACCCTGAACAGTTATGGGTCTGGGATTGCATAGTATTTATGTAGAAATATTATAGTCTATAGAAGTTTCACATGACTCAGGCTGTGCTAAAATGTCAGATACTTGTTTACCCAGAGCCCAGTTGCTCAAGTGTGGGTAGAATTTTAACCCATGATTGGGTGTACTGTCTTATAGACTGACATAGGCCGCTATATCGATTTTACAAAACTGGGATATCGGGGAATATTTCAATAAATAATACTTTATAGGCACCGGATTGCGTATTCCATAGATGAAGAAATAAAATTAAAATGTGGCTTAACCCTTGGTTAAAGTGGACCACCTTTCGAGACATCCGATGGTATTTTGAGAAAATTTCCTCCACATTTGCGAATCATACTGTGCATTAAAGGAGTAAGTCGTTAAAATGTAATTAACTGCCACCAATGCTTTATGAAATGAAATCGAATTTCTTCTGAATGACACCTATCTGAAAAGATTCGCGGCTTCTTTTATGCAGGTAAAGATCGAGTTTCAACGCTTTTCCCCTCCAAGATTGCAGGTACAGATTCATTACAATTCCATCCAAGTATATAGCTATATTACCGCGGTATTCAGTACACTGCTAACTATTTTGTCCTATGCAAGAAGGAAAGACACTAGTATAAGGACTATTTTGATATTTCAATATTTCAAAAATATTTCAATATTTTTGTAAAATATCTTTACAGTAGTTTCTGGAAGCGTAGTAGTCGGTTGTAAGAAGCAGAAGACGAACTGATACATGATATTTTTAAAACTTGAATCATTCTAGTAAACTCGGTCTGAAAAAATAGTCTTTTATGCGCTCCTGCCTTTTACTATTAACTTTCTTGGCAAAGCCTTGGTTTGCATTCTATATAACTTTCTGTCCCTTGGAAATTTGCCATCTACACACGCATGTATATATCGGTCTAAATCTAAAGCTGCAGTGGGAAACGTCTGGAGTTCTTATAAATTCACACTTTATGCTTTGAATATACACTTGAATAGAATTCAATATCGTCTGATCCATCTGCCAGCTCATTCTCATTATAATTCAGCATAATGCAAAACTTAGTTTTCTATGCCGAAACTGAGTACAAAGTAATCCGTGTGTCTGCATATGCCGGTTAGCTCTTTGCTCAATTTTGTCGGCGATGTGTCCGTGGAGGAACTGATCTAGGAGATTATCTTGTCCACTTATCTGTTCCTCAATTGTTCCGTAATTTTTAGAATGGCGAACTGCAGGTTATAACAAAGATGGTTCCTTTCCGCGATGGCTTTCGTACTGGGGTACCGAATAGTTGTACTGATTTGCGGGGAATGCCCAAAAGATAAAGACGCTATTTTATATTTGTTTCTCCTTGATGAAAATAGGTACAAGTCCGATAATGTGTGTGGGGATTATCTTTGTGTTTTGTTTCAGAGAGTAATCACGGCAAGTTAACGATAGTATTTCTGAAGACCGCTCTGATCTTGAGGGTGGGTTGAAACCTTGAGTGCATGAGAGTTAAGGTAACGCGACAGGAAGAGATTCATACAAGAACACAATTTTTGCATTTTAATGTATTGTCTTAGAAAATGCAATATTCAAGACTGCTACAAAATATACTGCTCAACAGATATATATCTCATCACGAATGGTCAAACTTTGGGTTTGACATGTTACCACAGCTCACAGACTTTCCAAGGCATCGTTGTTCATATATATTTGGGAGTGAAATACCTAATATCACTTAGCTCTTTCAATTACCATTTTTATTTTGTCCTAGTAGATAAAGTAGGGACTGATAATGAACAAAAAGATACTTTGCAATGGGCTTCCATTTACCATCCTTTGATGTGGTTAAACCCTACGCTTTTTTCAGTTCAAAAATGTACAACAAACATTTAAATGTTTTGATGTACTTAATATCTGTACATCGCGCTTGCATGCTGGAATCACACTGTTCGTTCAACTGACACACGTCCTTCTTTCATGTAACTGCGTTTTTATCATTCTGCGGTTCGCTATGGCACAGAACAGTCGGCATGTACGTTGACAAGTAGGAACAAAGTTGATGGGGAAATACGCGAAATGCCGCTCAAGATATAGGCACCATGAAATAATCATTTGCCAGTATGCACAGAAGTTTATTTATCTTCAAACGTAGGCTTGCACTCGGGTGGGAGAGGGTTGTTCTTCTCCAAGCGCTTCCCTTTCACTCTCTTCCACTTCATCCGTCTGTTTTGAAACCAAACTTTGACTTGTCGCTCTGTCAAATCCAAACTCACTGCTATCTCATACCGCCGCAATCTTGTGAGGTAGTTATTTCTGTTGAACTCGTTTTCAAGTTCCTGTAATTGATGCTTACTGAATGCTGTCCTTCCCTTGCGTTTCTTTCCGGTCGTTTTCTCGGTTTTTCTGTCTGTTATAGAAAAAGTTGAGGCATTAATCAGGAGATAAATAATGCGACTACTTCAAATAAAAACAGTTCATTTCATTTCATTTCAAAGTACTTCAATCATGAAAATACCACAAACCAAACTGACGAGGACCCTATGGGTTGAAAGATCCATTTGCTGAATGCTGAATAAGAAACGATATATAGAACTCTCAAAACTCATTTTAATATTAAACTTATAGAATATAATAAAACCAAAAGTACTTGCTATTTTGGTTACTAAGAATGACATTATACTTAGTTGAAAATACTTTACCACTTTCCTGCACTAGCTCTACATTCGTATCTAGCAAACCAAAGTTTTTATATAGGTCTCTACAAAGTACCAAGACACATAACAGAAGCAGTAACGAAATAATTTGATTTAAACACAATTAGGAACGGCCAGGTAACTTCCGAAGTATAACTTTTTATCAAACATAAATAAACATTTAAAAAAATATGACAAGTATGAGACTAATTCAAAATGGAAAGGAAATGTTAAAAATAAGTACCACGAGTGATTGAAAACGAATATATATATTGCTGCTAAACTATAGGTAAGTTGGAATTTAGTTTATAACCAGCAACACTAAAGTGCTTTCCGGTTTATAAACATAATCTTTCCTTGCCTAAGCTTTGTGGTACAGTGTATACATTCTGAATTGTATAATCTCTCACCACATCGTTCCACATGAAATGGCCTACCATTAAATTCTTACAATAACAGTCAGTAAGATAGACAGCAAGTGTTGAGAAAATATTACGAGCAAACCAGCATTCACTAAAGAGATTTCCTTGTCCTGAATGATCCAGCTGGTAAACATAGTGGCCACCGTTCAATTGAATTGTTTTTATATACGTTTATCTAAAATCCTGTACAGATAGAAACAGATGGATTTGGAAGTGGCCACTAAAACTGAAGTCCTTCAGCCAAAGCCTCAACTCAGAGGTGATGGAACTCACATGACCACACCCATGAAATTGTTTTGGTGCCCTGGCCTGGAAATCTTTGTAAATATCTCAACCTTTTCATTCCTTATAGAGATATTTGAGTTGTCTGGTTTGTTTGTAAGAAACTGCAGTATTAGAAGTGTAAGAAAAAATATCGACATGGGAATGCAATGATATCTTAAGATAATTTCTCATTTTAGTGGCCACATTTTGTTGAGAAGTTATACGCCGCTGAGAACACTGATCAGAAACTGACAACTCACAGAATATAATTCAGTCATTCTTGAATATATCAAGTACGAAAGTGTACCCAAATTACAATTTTGTGTACTTTTGTATATTAAATAAAGAGTTGGCAAATCCATAGTTAGATATGCCAAACAACTTCAACACGAACTATACGTCTATAAACAACTAAGAATCGTGTCCCCCACTGGAGATCGGACCACATGCTTTAAGCTTAAAAATGAAAAGCGGAAAACTGATTTATACAGAATATATAATGCCACTTGCCATGTTGTCTATAGTCTTTGCGTCAAAGCTGGTAATGAACAGTGCTTGGCTTTATTGCACGACTGTTTAACCGTTTTGTTAAAAAAGTAGATTGTTTTTTGAATATATTTGATCTTTTCAAAACAAAGATATTTTTCATGACTGCACTCACTCGCGTCTTCTATCCTGAATTATGTATCAACCATACTGGTTCGTTAGATGTAAAAAACGCTCATGTGCTTTCATAAGCATTTATATGTTCCATGCTTATACCGTACAAGTTGAAAATTCAAATCTATTTACCCCATGAAGGGCCAGCAAAAGGCCATACTTATTGCACAAGACGTCGATGATTCCGAAAGAAGCGAAATCACAACGAAATCTTGTTTTCTTAATAGCTTAACATGGGAACCATTTATCAGACGCATTTACAACAGCTGATTGTTAGTTATTTCCTAACAAGCATAGGACTTGTGTTTCCCAATTCTCTTCTTATTGATAAGCGTTTTCAAACTATGAAGAGGTAAACGGATTAAAATGGTTCAACCATCGCTTACCGCAAGACTTTGTCAGTTATAGATATAGAATACAATGGAGTTTAACAAATAAAAATGTAATATAAATGTAATCGAGTATTTCTTCAGGTTCTTGTAGATGTTAGAGATGAAAATATGTTCTTAATAAACTGATATTTCTCACTTCAAATTTGCAGTAAGGGGCTAAAACATTCCTTAAGCAAATATTTGTGTCAGACTTCCTATACCCTTCTCTAGAATGTTTTTTAAACAGTCCTGATTACAACTAGAATATTTTCTATTATTTGTACGATCAGTCTTATCCAACCAGCATAAACAATCACAAATATTTATAGAAAAATGAGAGTTTGAAAGAGGTGTTTAACTTTAACATGTAAAACCTTTCATTACCACAAAAGAAAGATACCCTGAGATATGAGAGATCTCTGGTGGCAGGGTAAGAGAGTGTTTAATTTGCTCTTAAAATGTCAATTACCAGTTTTATAGAGTTACCATGATGTCAATATAAATATCTCGATGCTCGGTCAATTTGGTTTTACAACAAAAATTACTGCGGTAACTTTTGGTTAGACCACAAGTTCTAACCTAAACATGATCTCCACAGACTCAAAGGTGGCATGTGCTGGCAGCATGTACACAAGTTTAGAAACCATGTGGGACATGGTCAGTATGACTCTAATGATCGAGTGGATAAGGCAAAGGGATTTCTTCCACAAATATTTTAGCTTGATAAGTTAATAACACTCTTGCAGTACGTTAAAATTTGAAAGACATATATTGTCATCTTGCCATCAAAAGAGCAAATTACCACAGCAAAATAAGTGAAAAACTGCCCATACTGCATGCAAACATGATTTTATGAGAGAAATTGTTTGAGTACTCTTCACACAAATTGAAAGAAATGAGACTCTAAGTATAACATTATGCCAAAGAAAGTTTCTTGAAATGGTAGTTTCTTCAGTAGTTGTCTAGTATGAAGATTTTATCTTTTGAAGCTTCAGGGTGTCCCATTGTAAAGAATGCATGCATGCATGCAGTGTTATCGTAAGCTAGCCAAGCTCGAACATTTTACGTGTTTGGCTCAGACAAACCGCTTTCTCATTTCGCAGTTGGAATCCCATTTATAATCTAATAATTGAGTAGAATCATCAATGACTTGTGTTTGTCCTAATCATCAACAGAGGTTGTGTGTAGGTATCTCAAGAGTAACAGTTTAGTAACATTTTGGTTGCCAGACCATTAAACCCAGTTGCACGCGTGGAAGCCGAGCAAGGCCGAAAGGACAACTGAACGGCAAGTCGGAAATATCCTTAATAGCAGAAGAAGATTCTTATCTATGATAGCGGAAAATATTGTCATATCTAAGGAAATACTGCGACACTTTCTTTGTTGTAAGATATTCTCTCAGCATTCAAATTCCTTTAAATCATCACAGTTTATATGAGCTAACTTCATATCCGAGTTCGTAAAGAAAGCGATTGTTCTGTGATCTATCGTTGTGCGTATCTAAAGCGGCTTCCCTCTTTGAGTTTATCTACGTATACATTTGTACTTGTACATGAATTTATTGTCTGTAGTGAAATATTAACGTAAGTTAGAGCTGGTTTCCTGTCTTTACAATTAGACTGCAGAGTAAGCTAGCATATAACAACGACAATTAATGGATCAGGCGACTGACATTATCACAGAAATTCATCATGACACTGAGACATTTTTCTTTGCGTCAAAAAATTATAACGGTTTTGTAGATTAACATTTTCCACAACAACACTATATAATATGCAACATAATAAACGCGTTCTATGGAATCAAAGGTTTGGTCTTTCTGTTTGAACTCGCAGCAGAGAGCTTCCTGAATTGGCCTTGTCTATAACACTCGACTATTAAACATCATTATAAACAGTGCAAGGTTTTACCGTCATCAATGCCTTCTGATTCTGTTATGTAAATACAAAGCGTTTGAAGAGCCAATTCTCTGCTGTCAGTGTGGAATATCACTCAAGGGAAATAATGTCTTTAAAAAGGTGTGATGTTCAATAAATAGTTGTACAAGGCATTAAACGAGGCTCGTTGTGAGTACGTGAATAAGCATGTCTGATTACCTTGTTCGCGGCAGTCTTGTAGAGTGGTCCCATCGTAGTCTGCTCTGTTCTGCTCTCGTACATCGTACAGTTGAGCTGCAGGTAGGTGATGCAGTGGAGGGATTTCATGTTCTCTAGGATGCATCTCCATAGCTCTTGGATCACTGTAATGTGCCAGAGGGGGGACATGATTGTAGGAGGGCGAGTTGTTAGGAGGGTAGGTACTATAGCCATAGCGTGGAGGTGTATAAACGTACGGTTGATGAGTCAGCGGAGGGGGACCATGCGATTCATGAGAAGGAATGGAATAGGACGGTCGGCTGTAGCCGTATCGGTTCGCATACATCTCTAGCTCTTCTTGCACTGGGACTTCGAGCTATTGCTGTCAAATACCTGGTTTGTTCCTGGAGTCGCTAGTCGGCACACGGTTAAAGTTTTAATCGATTTATTGCTGCGCCGCTGTCACCTTATTGTAACTGATACTTGGCCGCAACTGTTATGCGATCGTAACTGATACAAACTACTGACTGTCGGCAAGTTTGTGTGCTCTACCTAGGACCCCAGTTTGAAAACAACCCACATTTTTACCCAACATACACTCAACATGACTCGTTTGTACAAAGTATTTCGAGCTATCTCCCATCAACACAAGTTAAATTGCCTGACTAAGTCATGAGTATTAAACGAAAGAGTCTAGGGTCGGGACGAAAATAAACATGAGAGATAATTGAAGACCCTGAGTTTTCACTTCTGCGCTTTTATGTGCCGCGCGGCTTCAGCTGTTTATTCCATTAAGGCTCTTCCCATTTCTATTGTACGTTCCCCCTCTAGCAGAGATACTGCAGCAAGCAGTGATAATGCGTTTTTTATGCTTCTCAGTTAAACTTGCTTATCGTCATATTCCCGCGGTTATTAAGTCTCTGCGCATACAGGTGCAAAAGCAAGGCGCGCTTAAAGTAATTGGTTAGCGGTGTACTTCCACCGGACTTAGTCTTATCTTTACTGAGCGGGGACTCGCCATTTATCAGTTTGTTTTTTTCTGTATCCAAGCCGGCTTTTTGCCAATAGGGAAGGGCACGGGATCTGACCTGTGGCTCAGCGCGTTTTGTTATACAGCTGAAGCGCAGTATCTTTTACTTCAGAGAAGCTCACATGGGCCCACGGGAGGAGTTGTGGAGATATTTATTGAGTATGCATAAAGAAACAACAGACAAGCGCCGGCGTAGACAGGCTCAAGTGCTTCTGATGGCCACATGTCACTTAGGTGATCTAAATCAATCATTCAAGGTGATACTTTTTAATTGCATTCGAACCGCAAAGATCCGGAAATACCCCTCCTAAGATATATACAAATGCTTCGTTCTCAACTCGGAGGTTTTATTTCAAGGGCTCGATTAAAATCAGCTTTAAGGAAGTTGTTTTCTCGTAAAAATTACATTTGTTGTTATGTTTTCAGAGGAGCGGCAAATGTTTTCAACTCCTGGTTCTTGGCGTGAGAAGCCTCGTCCTTGACATAAGGTCATCTAAACAATTCATTTGATGGCCAAGGTTTAAGTGGGTACAATAAAACGAAGAAAGATGACCAAAGGCAATTTGAGGAACCACGTGGAGCGGAGAATTGCTCACCAACTCTAGAATATTCCCATACTGGTGGTCACATGTAGTCCACAGCTAAATTCACTCCCTAGTAATATCATAGCGCTGAGAGTAGTGTTCTGAGGCAAAAATTCAAAAGTATCGCAGTAAAACCAATCATACGTGTATTGTTGCAAGAGTTCAATATGTAAGTATGCCGGGATTTTTATGATCGTGTCTCAGTGTCACGAGTTCTTGGCGTTTTGAACAACAATATATTATGCCGGCCATTATGGTTAGTTATCTGCGCTATAGTTAAACAAGGGCCTCTTCGACCAACTTGAACAGCAGTTGTAGCTAAAATCCTGGTTAAACTGAGGACTCAAAAATTGTCTTGTATTTTAGCTAATATTCGGAAGAACTAATCTTCAGTGGGATTAGTTCTAGTTGAGCAGATTTGAAGACTTTTAAACACAAAGACCAATATTATTCTAAAAATGTTCAGTAGAGCAATTTATTTTTAACTTTCAATTAGTTCAATTAATTGTCAATAACATAAAGGAAAATATTACAACAAGTCGGCGGTTAATAATGGGAACTAAAAAAGAGATAAATTATACAAATTGCAGTCAATGCAGATAACAGTTTACAGTAATCGCATTTCATCTTTTTTTTCTGAATTGAATTAATTTGGTTAGGTTTAGTGTTTATAGTATAATGTCTCAGTAGCTATTCCGGCCTTCCATGCGGAGACAGGAAATCTTTGAAGTTTTTAGGGGTTTTGCGTATTACTTTTCTTACGCGTTCGTCGACGTTTGCAAGAATTGCAAAAAAAAACACGTTTATAGCATTACACAATATACGATCCAAGTAGTCCAGCTAGCTTGCGTTCTTATGCACTTGACATGCCCTGTGTCTATATAGTTAGTCCCTGAAAATGAAAGTTTTAGCTAATAATAAAACGAAACTGGAGCTGAAACTGAGCTACTTTGGATATGTTGTCCGCCGAGCAATGGATAGACATTTGTGAAGGCTCTCTGTTCCGATATATATAATAAGAATATCTTGAAACACAAAAACTGCAAATAAATATTACTCAAACGAAAACAAGGATATCCCGGATGCATATAAACAGAGCACAACAGGTATTGTAAAACCATAAAATAATGCTTCATATGCCATAAAATCAAAACTCGATATGTCTCTATATTTATGAATCCCAGGCAATGTCCTTTCTTTTTTTGCAAGGGCGGCGCAGCTTTGGTGTCGGGGATCGAGGGGGTGATAGCGAACTCTCGGCCTTTGGGCAGGGCGTGTTCTAACCTTGTGATATTCTTAGACGCGACGAATCTAATTGGCCTATTAACTTGTATTTCTCATCTCACCTAATAATAATTGTTTTGTACCTACAGAACCTGTCATCATACTATAGACCAATAACAAACTATGTTGTGAAATTTGAAACTTTTTTTGGAGCGACCTAAGTTTTTCGGTACTCATTTAGATTTTAGCGCCTGTAGACGCCGAAACATTGGACAAGAAAATGTTTAGTTTGTTTTGTATTAAACTTGTCTCAGTCTGTCCTTGCGCCTTCGTTTTTCTCATTCTAATTAAGAATCTCCGCTCACCCGAGTTCCCAATTGAAAAGGGTTGCTATTATAAAATCCCAAGGGAGCAGAGACTCTGCAGTATTTGTACTCTTAATGAAATAGGTATCGGAATAGAACCCATTATCTATCGAATTGTAACCAAAAAAAAATTTCAGAAATAAGAGTAAAATTCTTGAATGACTTAATTCATATTAATCCGAGTTTCTCAAAATTTGATAACCGTAATGTTTTTTATTATATAGTTTCAATGAAAGACCGATCTATAAATGTGATTACTCGTAATTATATCCACAACATTACGGAACTTTATAGTGCGTTAATGATAAAAAGTAATAATACTACATGTCGAAATACTGCTCTTTTGATATTTTATTATTGCCAGTATAGCATTTTATTGGAATAACCATAGATATACAAATATTGTTTTCAAGATACCAATATATATAAATAACTTGTTGTTGTTGTTGCTCATTGAGCTGAATATTACAGCACATGGTTCGCAAAATGTTAATTGGGCCAACTGTTCAGTGGGATATATAATAATAATAATAACTTTATTTCACTAAAATCCGATTGGCAGCGAAGGGCTGAATTGCTCGGATAAAAATTACA
>JANUFV010099191.1:0-10382 GCA_024757865.1 Epizoanthus scotinus
ATTGACAGCCTTATGGAAGACTGTCAAGCGGTTGATTCTACGTCGCTTCTCCAGGCTATCCCATCGTAGGTCTTCGATGCAACAAGAATGAAATAATTATGTGCACAGCTTAAGATCTACATGCATAATGTGTGCACATGGAAATTTTGAACACTGTAAGGGAGCTAGGAGCCACAAACCCACCTTTGCTGCATATGAAGTTGAAACAAATAAAATGACACAGAAAATAACTGACATCCAATCCTTATGGCTGGCCCTAGCTGGGACCCTTTCTAATTCTCTAGCTTTCACAATTTGAAATTCCACTTCTAACAATTCTTGGCATCCTTGTATCTAGTGATGGAAATTGTGCGGACGTTGAACAGTGACTGGGTCACCTACAGGTATGTGTCAGGTGTGGTGATGTACAACCAGGTCACCCAGGAATGCCAGTGGACAGATCTTGCTTCTGGAAAATCCTGTTCTAGTCATTTGGTGAGTATATTGTATAATACATGTATAGATATGTATATGGCCTTATGCAATATACTGGTGGAAGTTAGTATCACATTTGATTTTATTCTGGTTTACAATGTACTTAATATGTCTGGAAATTGATGCGATATTTATGTACCAAATCCATGTGAATTTGCTGCCTGTGATACATCAATTTGTGTTTTTTTGTGTTTTACATGTATATGCCTTGGATTTCCTGTGTGATAACACATAATTGTAGTACCATTTAAAGATTTACCAAATTATTTGAGCTACATTTCAACATTGCATCAGAAACAGCTTACCTTCTGTCCTGAGGTATCTATTCTTCTTTGCATAAAATGCAATCACTGTTTTCTCAGTCATGAGTAAAAGCAAATCACGACAAAGCCATAATTTTTAAAGTCTTAACATGGAGTAAATTATTTAACAATAATTAGATTATGAGCTCAAAATATCTATTGGCAAATAGATAGTTGATAAGGCCGAAGGCTGAATCAACTATAAAATTGCCAGTAGATATTGAGAGCGAATAATCTTTAGAATTGTTTTAGTATAAATCTCTAGACAATAATTGATTATAATATAATTAAATCGGTTGATCAGAACAAAGTAATTTATCAGTGTTTAAAATAGTCTACATGAGCTGGTTTGTGTTTCCTCGCTTAATAAGCTTCGATGTGACCACAAACTATAGATTAATTAAGCTTTCTTAAGGTTCCAGGTAGCCAATAAGCTAAAAGCAAATCAAACTGAAAGCTGTTTGATCATACAACTATAAAGGAAAGTCAGAAAATGTTGAATACATATCCACGGCTCAATTCACTGGCCTTATGCAGTTGTTGAGTTGTGGCTTGTCCAATTTCTTTCAAATATTTTAAAAACTTCTGTTTCTGTATAAATGCCACTCTTTGTACATATTTTGTCCATAAATTAATATCTCCATTGGTTGATCCTATAACATAACATAAAACAAAGCTTCTGGTACTTATCAAATAAGAAGATAATCAGGTTTTCTCCATTCAAAGTTTCACAAATGCAATGATAGCAATCGGCAAATTTAGATTTTCCCTCACTAGACTTTGTATTGGTGGATGTGTTTGACCGTGTGGGAATAGAGCTATACTGTACTCGCTAGAGTAGCCAATCAGCATTCTCAATAGAACACGGGTAGATTTATACTAACTTAATATAGATTATGTAAACTATCTGGGTCTCACTCTTCAGTTTCCAAATTCTGAACTTCCCTTTGGGCTTCCTTTGCTTCAAGTACTCCTGGGCTACGACTTTGTTATGAGTAACTTGAATTCACAATACCTGCCACTTCAACATTTTGTTCTGTATTAACAATAATTCTAAATAATGGATTTCTGTCTGCCTGGTCTGATTGTTGTATTAAATGTGCCTGCGATCATTTTGAAATGTATATGATGAATTATGATGAATTATGACACAATTGTGCTGTTGGCTTCTCAGAAGTAAATATCACTCACTTCATGTGCAGGTACCCTTTCCCAGGAGCACAATTTTTAAAAATTATTGATGTATATGTGACATTTTGTTTTGTTCTAGTTATGTGTGGGCTAAGTTAGAGTTTTCATTGTCTGATGTGGATTGGAAAACGTAGTGCTTTGGCCAAATTTATCATGCTATTGAATAAAGATGTTGACTACAATAGGGTCATTGTCTCATGAAGCACTTTGTAGTAGATGTGAACCCCAAGAAATGGTCTTTATCTAGATACAAACAAACACATACAAAATTAAAAATAACAAACCTCCCTCCCTACCTGAAAAAATTGAAATGGGTGCATGCTAAACAAGTAATTTTTTTATCTGGCCTTACAATGCAACACTAACAATATAATGCAATGCAATGTAATGCAATTCAATACAATAAAATACACTGCACAATACAGTACAATTTACAATACTTGTAATTCAATACAATACAATACAATGCAATACTAATGACCCAGTATAATAAAATACACTGTACAATATAATTGCTGTCTAGCTAAGCGAGACAGCATATCTTCAGACAACAACAACAACAACAACTCATTTATTAATTTGCACCATTTTTACATTAAATTTACATTTAAAAAGATGAATAATTTAACCTAAATTTATAATTAGGTGACTGGGCACCCGAAATAACTATAAAGAGCTAATCTAGTCTGGTTCCCATTAAGTAGTAATTATATTTTAGAATAGGTTGAAAAAGAACAAAAGAAAACTATATAACATTCATACTTTTACACAAAAAACTAACTAATTAATGTACAACCTCACAAAATCCAAAATCCAAAATCAGAGCAGCTAGTTAGCATACAATTTCATACTTCTTCTTTGCCTATTATTTTTTTGTTAAAAACTATTCGTGATATTATTTATGCAAAGAAGTGTTCTGAAAACAAAATTAGTACTGATAAAATTGATGTAAATTGTTGAACACAGCTTGTATCCAGCTGAAAATTTATATATACGAAGAGTTGTGATTTGTATTTGTAAACATAAATGTAAACTGCAAGCACAAAACAAAGCTGGCAGGGCAGGGCTTGTGAACCGGCTAAATTACCCTGATTTATAAACTAATAGTAATAACTAAATGAAGGGTTCCTTCTCTTTCGACTTATGTCTTCGTTTTCAATTCAGTTGATCTTTGTGTTTGACTGGGGTCTTCGTTTCTGGCTAAATCAGTAAGTGTCTTCATTTTGGATACCACAAAACCAAACTTTATTGCATACTCGGCAGCACTTTGCTAACCCAGCTGTGGTTACTGCTAGTAAGAGAAGTACTCTCCTGAGTTGCTTTAAGCAAAATATTGACTTAAAACAGCACTTACATGTAGATACATGTAGATACTAGAAATATGAAGATTAGAAAATTTAGAACTTTAGAAAATAAATTTAATTAAAATTTACTTTTACAGAGCAACTACAGAAAACGAGATCACGTGCAAAGAGCAGCCAATGAGATCACAACTTTTAAACAATACATTGGGGATTTCTGTTTTGATTCCTGGGTATCACTCATTTTCATTGGATAGTTTACAGTTTGATTCTGTCAATTGGCCAACTCAAGGTGACTGATCCCGCTATCTGTAGTTGCACTGTATGACCTTTAGTAATTCTTATTGGGAATTATTTAAATAAAAGATCAATTTACAACTATCTTCTTCTTTTTGGAATAAATCACCATCTGATAAATAAATACTGTAAACTGATTATGTTTCAGAGCATCTAGATTTGGTGGGAACACATGTATTCACTCCCTAGAGAGTCACTCAAAAGATTTTCTCTTCTCCAAATGTATGGTCCATAATCTGACCACTCTACTACTTCATGGTAGCTACATGTAATTTATATTGATTAATATACAATTATTGAAAATATTGGGTTGTTTAAATACCTTAACTTCTATTATTAAGCCCTCTTTGATAATATGGCCCCTTAAAATATTGAATAGAAAAATAGAGCTGAAAACTCCACCCCTCCTACCTGAAAGTTAGTGCATTTACTCTCCCCTCATTTTGCACTTACTGTGCAGGTTAGCTTATGTTTGCAGTAATTACATATGTACTAACATACTTACATTACTTCCAATTCCCAGACAAGAAAACTTCACAAATAATAAGTTCTGGACACAAAATAAAGTTTTCACAGAATGTAAGGCAAATGATGCATTCTGGTACAGTTATAACAGAAAAGAATGCTCTAAAAATGTCAGTACACTACCAGGAAAAATACTACATTATGACAAAACTTGAAGAACAGGATCACTTGGATCTTAATGCCGTGCTCCAAATGATATGTTGTGTGTTAAGGTGTGAGAGTGCGATCTGACCCCCAAATGAGGTAGTGGGATTAGTCTTAATAATAATAATAATAATAAAAGTCTTACACTGAACATGATTGTGAGCATTGATGTCTTTGGTACTACAAAACATGCAAGGAATATTGTTAACCAATCTGCCCTTTTTTTAAACAAATTATTTGAGTTTTGTAAAACTAGAAATGGTTGTCATTCTGAATCAGTGGCAATGTTAAGATATTAATTTCATTTGGGGGTTCCTAAATTTGTGAGACTCCAAGAACTAAGGTTAAGGAGATTTCATGAACAAATATTTGGAAGTTGAGCTGCCACAGTTGCCTCCTTTTATATCATTAGAGCAAAATTATCTGTGTTTTACAGTGTATGCAATTGGTTGCACTCATGGTACTGTACATGTTTTGAACGGCCTGTGGAAATTTGCAAGTTCCAGGTTCCATTTTCCGAGGCCAATTTACAACAAGGATAATAACAATGTCATCCATATTGATAACATGTTCATGTAACCTCAACAATTTGCCAATTTGTTGACAAATTATTTCTTGTTTACTAACTAAACTGATATGTTACCTCAGTCCCAGTTGATTAAGAACTCAAGGGCGTTCATTAGTCATTAGTCTATGAACTCTGAAGTTACTTTCATGAAAGAAAGAATAGTATAGCATTTCCTAAATACATTTTCTCCATTTTGATTTCTCCCTATAATATTGTCAAACCACTACCAACAAGTGTTTCAACACATAAGTTTTTGCAAACATTTTTTTCCCAATTTTAAATTCTCCCTCCTGAAAAAGAATAGTCCATCCCTTAGAATAAAGAAGTTGATGTTACTGGTAATAAAAATTAGTTCAAAAGGTCACACTCTGCAGCCACTTTTTGTATGATTTAATGCACCATGCTATTCAGTCTGAAAGCTTTGGCTATTGAAATGTTTTCAAACACAATTATTATAAGCATATGGTGATGATGATGATGACGGTGATGATGATATGATGATGATGAAATGTGATATATTTATGATGAATACGAGACAGTTTACAATGTGAATAGTATGTTCTACTAAATACTATCGCCACGAGTTAAATCGATGGGTACAGTAATTATTCCATGTCACAAAAAGTTGACAACTGTATACGTTTATTATTATTATATTTATTGTTATGTGCCAATAATAATAACAATAATAAAAAGTCTTTAAAGTGCTTTTTCTATTAAAACAAATTCGATTAAAGTTAATTGAGTTAAAATTTGAGGTAAAATATTTCTAAAACTACCAGTACCTCCCAGCCAACCAAAGTGCTGCTAAGTATGCAGTTGAGTCTGGTTGGGTGCAATGAGTAGTAAGCAGTACAGCAGGTTGAAAGAAGCCTAATATTTTATTTACACTGATTGTTTCATTGTCATTCGTTTCCAGCTGAGCAAAACAATAAGCAAGCAGCCCTGTCATTTTAATATCATCAATTAGACCAAAAAGTTATAATCTCTCAAGTATTACTTTCTTTGTAACATCTATTAATAACTTTTAAATTCAACTATGTTTAAGTGAACAATTTATATTGAAGTTTGAACTACCTTATTGTCACTTATTTTTACGGGGCTTATTTCGCGCTGTAATAGGCTCGTATATTAGTTAATAAACTTTGTACATAACTGGAACAAATATGGTCGCCGTCTTGGGTTAGGTTTAGGGTTAGGGTTAGGTTAGATGTTGTCATATCATGTAACGGTCTTACTACGGGAAATCTTAAGTAGTGGTCAACGATCATAAGGTGCTTCGATCCATTGAACTCAAGTACAGTATATCTGACCGGATCGAGTTTCTCCCATGGCCTTTTTGGAATGTCAGGTTGCATGGCAGGCAATTTTGGTTGTGCTGGTTGGTGTTTGTTACATGCTTCACACCCTTTTTCTATTTGCCGGATGTCATTGGTTATTCCCGGCCAGAACACTGATGGTCTGGCTAGAAGTAAGCATTTAGTTTTACCGTGATGGCCAGCATGTATTGTATTTAAGTATCAGCTCATCTTCCAAAACTAGATCGCATCTTGAGTTCCAATAGTCCCATAGTTCCTGTGGGCACTGTTGTTTGTAAATGACATTCTGCTCCTGTGTCAATTTTCATTCAAAGTATGCGCTTGTCATTTACCTTAACCGTTTCAGTCCCAAGATAATTATCAACATCTATATTAATAATAATAATAATAAAAGCTTTATTTATATAGCGCCATTTCCATAGGCTCAATGGCTCTTTACAATGACTTTTCCAAAACATATTAAAATTACATCAGGTTTACAAAATGGATAATAATAATACTTTCCTAACAATACAAAAGACAGTACTTTGGTACTTAGAATAAAGAAACTGAAAATAAACAGCTAAGTTTATAACATGAACTGACAAATTCTCCCAACATGTTTTTAAGAAATGTATAGAGACTAGTAAGGAGAATTTAACAAATATGTCATTTGACGTGTTAGGGGCTGAAAGGGTTAACTGTGGTATGAATCTTGTCAGAGTGTTGGAAAAATAATGTTAAGATCTAATAATTTCACTTAGACTGTAGTTTCTCAAGCACACATTTATTCGCACAGACTAATCTGTTCTTGTCCTAAAATCAGTGACATCTGATTCTTGTTATAATATCCGGTCAAACTGTGAGTGTCAAATCATTGGAGTTCATGCTATTTTAAGACTGGAAACAGTCTCATTCCTTCGAAATTGGGAAGAGCTAAAGAGAGTGGCAATAAAACGCCCATAACAATTATAACATTAAAATTTCACTAGAATTCAGTTCCATACAGTTCAAATTTCGACAACTTCTGGTTGCCCAAAGTTCAAAGTTCAGTCTCATCCATCATGTCGTGGCTCTGTAAGTTGGCGGCTGCAGCATCATCTCTCCTCGACCGGATAGGCCGCTCTGTTTCTCCGTTGCGGGTCATTAGGCGAGTGCCACGGGTCTCCCCGTCCTGACCAACGATGAGTTTGGTAACCCGCCCGATGAGCCATTTTCCTTGGTTTGGTGAGTCTCCCTTGATCAGAAGGAGTTTGTTGACTTGTGGGTAAGCTTGGTCAGGCCTAATTACATGTAGAATCTTGTGATGCTCCTGCAGAGCGTTCATATACTTGCGAACCCATCGATTCCGCAAGTCGTTCTTCGTTTTCTGAAGAAACTTGGCTCGTCTTCGCAAATCCTAATCAGCCACCAGGTGAGAAGGCAGAACAGGAAAGATATTCGGACGTTGGAACAGGAAGGTACTTGGAGTTAAAGTGGGTAAAGAAACATCTTCCTCCACGTAACATAGGGGTCTGTAGGAAGGAAGGTAAATTGGATATCATTCTCCCTGTGATCCGTCCATGACATTCCAGCAGTCCAGCAGCATTCCGTGTTAGGCTAAGATCCTTGGCCCTGTCAAGCTCAGCGTTGGTTGTTCTGGTCTGCTCGACTGACCCACCATCGTTCCTCATGTTGTAACTCGGCTGTGGTAAGCGGCCCGTGTGTTTCCCTTGGGTTTCTGCAATTAAAAAAGAATCGTCAAGCCCAGGCTCTTATGCGGAAGACCTTGTGGAGCCGGAAACGGCCCAGAACATGACCGAAGCAGCCAGGTTCTGTCCGCTCCACGGCTACGCACAAAACTTCTCGAAGGAGCCTGGCCTCAGCCTGTGACTCGGATGAGGATTGGACAACAGGGTTTGGAGGCCATCTGCTGGGCTCTGGCAGCCACAGTGCTGTGGGCTTTCCCCCTCGACTGGTGAGATCAGCTGGGTTTTCCACAGTTGGTACGTACCTCCACTCGATAGTAGCATGTTCCAAGATTTTTTGGACTCGGTTGTCCACGAACTGCTTGTATTGGCCCGCGCCCTGCAACCAGTATAGAGCCACAGTACTGTCGAGTCAGGCAGTGGTATATAGCGGTGCCCCCCCTGTAAGGGCTACATACCATGTGTGCGCACACAAGCTCCAACCTCGGAATCGTCAGGCCCTGTTTGGCCAGGCAACCTCTGGCAGCGACGAGTTGGGTGGTAGTACCCCATGATTGGGTAACAACGGCATATACATCGTCCCCCACGCCCTGACTAGCGTCACCGAAGGCGTGGGGATGTAGGTTTTCAATTAGCTCCTGAAAGACAACAAATGAGCGCCTCACAGAATCCCCCTCAGAAGGGAGAGCCTGTGCCCAGTTCCTCCACGAGGTGTCGATAACCCGAGGGGGTCGTAGATTTAAGCTAAGTGGATGAGGATGCCCCTCTTGGTTGGTGCAGGCTTTTGGGCTGGGAAGGCTATCTTTAAGGTATCGGCCCCCTTGTCCCATCCCAGACCAAGCAATTTAGTCTCACCAGGATTCACATTTAGCTGGCTCTTGGCGAAGGTTTGGTCAGCAATGCTATTTGGGACAATATCATCCAGCTCGGAATAATTTGAGTACCGTTTGTGTATCATGAACCCAGCGTCCGCAAAAACTACTTTTGCAGTGTTCTTAAAGGTCTGGAGTTGACCCATGTGTACCTCCTCTGAGATGAGATCGTCAACATATAGGGATTTAAGCAACTCTGTAACGGCCTCGGATTCTCAATGGGCCCAGACCTTGAGGTGTTCTTCGATGACCCTGCCCATCAAGAAAGGGGAACAGGTCAATCTAAAGAGGGATCTAGTAAAACGATATGTCTCTCCATTCCAAAAGAAATGGAGTGCATCTTGTTCTGCCTCCCGGATCCTTATCTGCAGAAAGGCCTTTCTAATATCTCCACAAAGAGCAATGGGCCGAGCTCTAGAGCGGATAAGGACATCAAACAACCTATTCTTAAGAGAAGGCCCAAGGTTCAGACAATCGTTGAGTGACGGACTGTCAGAGCGCGACTTTGCCGAAGCGTCGTACACCACTCTAGGATTTGTCGACTCTGACCCCTCCCTACTGACGGGTATACATGTATGAGGAATGTAACATACCTTCACCTTGGACATGGCTGGTGCAACTTCCACAATCCCTGTCTCTAACTGTTCTTGGATAATGGCATCGTAGCGGGTAGCGCTGTAGTGCCCCCTGGCGATTATTGAGAAGAGGAGGGTGGCCACCGCGCCATGGCAGGCCGGTCTCATACCAACCCTCCTTACTCCTTGATAACTGTTCTTTAAATTCATCCTGCATGGCAGTTTGGTCTTGCTCAGCCCGGTCGGCGAGCCCCAAGACATCCAGTCGACAAAGTCGATCGTAGTGGGCTTGTCCAGTTTGAGTGAGGAGCATGTGTTGACGATTAAAGTTGGGTCCGGGTGACATGATCACTCAACTGAGTCAGGTGAATTCGGCGACCGGCTCCCCACTCTTTCTAACTAAAGGGCACATTGGCGTTTTTATCCGGGCAAATTCGCCGCCTTCCAAAACCACGTCGGCCCACGTCGTCCATCAGAACACACGCAAGGTATTCACTAATTAACTGGTCATATTTTGGATTTGGCATATACAATAGCGTGTCTTTCTCGACACGTATCAGTTCCATATCCATGGCAAAGTTTTCAGTACCGATCCTTGCATTATAAGTCTTGAGTGTCACCAACTTTGTACTCATTAGCATTTCAATGTTTGTTTGAATGGTCCCTCTTGGCTTGCAGCTGAACATACTTGTCACTGAGACATACGAGCTACTCGACCCGGAATCGAGAAGAGCTCTGCATGTCACGCGGTTGTCACGCTGTTGCTGGGGCACTTTGCAGCTTGATAATTAGCAGACGTACAATTAAAGCACAAATGGTTATCAAGTAAAAACATCTTCCGCTCCTCTGACCCAATCAGAGTTGAACATTCAACAAATTTGTGTTCCTGGCCACAATAGACGCATTCTTGGCCACAATTTATCAAGCACTCATCCAGCCCCACTTTGACTATTGCAGTTCCGTGTGGGATGTATGCAGTGCAAAATTGGGCGACAAATTACAAAAGCTTCAAAATCGGGCTGCTAGAGTTATAACGAGGTCAAGCTACGATACTAGTGCACGTTTCCTCTTTGGTGAGCTACACTGGGACAATCTATCGACACGCAGAAAAAAGCAAAAAGGTGTTTTAATGTTTAAAACGATCAAC
>JANUFV010099302.1:0-10382 GCA_024757865.1 Epizoanthus scotinus
GGAGAGTATCGGTTGTTCAAGGTTGAGGAAGCTGTCAACTGGTTGCTCTTGATTCGGTTGTTGTTCATACCAAGAGCTTTGTTGCATAGAGCACCTGTATAAAGCAAACATTTCAGAATATTTTTTGCAGATATATTGATTTTTTCAACTAACACAATGTTCCAGTACTTCAAGTTATGGCCGACTTATTAGAAGTGCCCATCTTTGTCTAGAGAAGTTAAAAACAACTTGCCCTAATACATAACAGTAGAACGACATATTTCTATTGCAGCCAAAACCAATTGCAGAATTGCATCCATTTTAGGAATCCTACTGATGATCAGCTACTGTTTGAATAATTATTTCAAGGAATGTTTTGTTTGTCTATATGTACAATTCACATTTACATTCTATATCATATATACAAAGTCTACTGGTACCTTGACAACCGTATAGCTCTGCCCTCATAACAATATAGCCGTACCACGTTCGTGGATGAATTCGAATATCACTTGCCACAAATGGTTTCGTAATTTCGTTGAAGACCACGTTATGCCTATCTGTGTTGCCTGTAAATATCTGAGCACAATAAAACGTGAAAATCTTGGTTAACTTAATGTTAACCTATACATGTATATTACGCAATTGCAATGGGCTGTATTTAAGTGAAAATAGGTTTCTGTAAGAAGGATTTGTCAAAGATGTTATATTTGATTGAGTCTTCAAGTGTCTAAAGAAATTGACACAAAATGATTCGAAACTCTGCATTTAATCTAAGTGCTATCTGCTTCTTTTCTTTAAGCATCTGTGACTGCAATTAATTGTTTTCAAATACAATATGTCAATACAATAAAGTTTTCAAAGAGGATTAAACGTTCTTTATATCTTTACCTTTAGTCTCCTATTCTCCAAGTAGCGAACGAAGTGGTTACCGTCGCGACTGTACGAAACGTAATATGACTTCACCCAGTTATTCGCATTCTGCCTTCCCTGAGTAGCAACACCAGTGATTTTTGTTACTGCATCCAAGTGAATCTGGAGATATTGTTTTTGGTTTCTAGTTGTTGTCATCCAGCCGTAAATGCTGTTCAACCTTCCGTACAAGGGATAGTAGGACGAGTAGTGGGACGAGGCGCTAAGGTGGCCTGGAGCAATGCGTTGGTCCTCCAATCCGAGAGGCATGGTACAACGATCTGTTTTAGAATGTTCAATGACACTCTTAATCTACTATTGATCTAATATAACCAATGTTGATAACAGAAACTGTCTTCTATCTTCGCGCTTATGAATAAATGGGGACATGATCTATATTTATGTAAAACTAACGGTTGTTATCAAATTGTTCAAAGTGGCGCCAAAACGAATATTGTGTAGCTAGACTGGCTAGGATGTGTTAAACTATATAGATATATAGTACAACATTTCAATTATACTGCTATCTTTAGCCAGGTTTATCACTTGTAATTGTTTCCATTAACCTAGTATTCAAAACAGCTTAGTAGCATAGTAGGCGCCGAATTATCCTTATTTTTGGTTAGCAAGTGGGGGACACATGGAATATAGTATCATATGGATGTTTAGATTGTTGAGTGGCATTATCATATTGTCTATTGCTCTATTTGGACTAAATTGACAACAGCCGTAAAACTAGTGGGACGCATACAGAGCTAAGTCTTTATATAGAACTCCAGTATAGTGGGACATTATATATCAGTTGATTACACATAAAAAATAATATTTTTACTTAAACGTCCACAACTACAAATCTTTTGTATCTTTTGTTTTATAAAAACTAGTCCGTTTATGCTTTTGTGTGTTGTGATTACCAGTTAATAGTTACTGTAACAATTAAAGTAATTATAATACAAGGCGCAATCTTGTTGTTGTAATAAATTTGAAATTTCATCTACCTTCTGAGCATCCATAGAACTCCGCTCTCATGGAGATGTGGCCATACCAGCTCCAAGGATGAATACGAATGTATCGAGCCTTGATTCGTGGGTGCAACTTGTGGCGGACAATACTGTTTTGATCACGATTTCCTTTGAAGTACTAGTAAATAAGACAATGAATAGTTGTTAGTAAATTAATACGATGTTTAAATTTTACCAAGTTAGTACTAAGCTCTGCATGATTCAAGTATGTTCATTCAAGTGAACATGTAGAAACTGAAATTCCTCGAAGTTTGAGTTTTTTAAATGTATTAAGGTACTAGTACCATATAACTCAATCATACTATGCTATTATGTACTTTTGAAATACAAATTTTCAGAACAACAGTACTTCAAAACTAACAGTTCAGTTTAGATTTTAAGAATTCTGATTGGTTGAAATTATCACGTTACCAATTTTGACAATTTACAAAGGACTAAGTTCCGTTGAAAAATGTAAATTAATTGGGCTAATTATATAATTTATGTGACTAGTATCCTCCGTAATTAAACAAACTTGGCAGATATCAATCACAGCCATTTTCCAAATATGGAGATCTCAAAACGCGGTTTACTCAAAGTTATGCAGCTCACCATGGATTAATAGCCAGAGATTTCGGAATAGGTTTTATTGAATTATTGAAACGTATATTTGTGATACCTTTCGTGCACTGTTCATCTTGTACTCAGCATAGTGAATTCCGT
Source organism: Epizoanthus scotinus (assembly GCA_024757865.1). Lineage (NCBI taxonomy): Eukaryota > Metazoa > Cnidaria > Anthozoa > Zoantharia > Epizoanthidae > Epizoanthus > Epizoanthus scotinus. The sequence goes on from JANUFV010099302.1 coordinate 2,616, forward strand.
CCTGACTGTATGTCACATAGTACTGTGTCACCCACTGACGGTAGTCTTGTCGTCCTTGTGTAGAAATCTGAACAATCCTAGTTGAGCGTCTAAAATCCACTTGAATCCACTGGTATCTCGTGTTGTGTCTTGCTGACCAGGCTCCTCTTCGACTGCCAACTCTTTTACCATTCAGACGTGCAAGCCAAGCCGCGTGGTTGTTATCATGTATAGAAGATGCACTAATTTGAGGATTCCTGATTCGTCCATTGCTCATACCCAAAGCTTTATCACATCGAACGCCTAAACATTTGGTTGAAATAAAGGTTTTGCATTATGATATGATACCCATCTGCCACGTCACTAACATCAGTAGTTTTAAGCAGTTGATATTTATTTTAAATCAATGTTGTAGTTTTAGCTTTAGTTTCGTTACATGTAACAAAAATTATTATTTATTATTTTCACTGTAAGGCGCAGTTGAAAACATTATGTTGAATGTGAGCTAGATAAATATATTTTTATTATTATTACAGTGTATGACGTTTTCATCATTATGAATGCAGATATAACGTGTTGAATTTAACGACAGTGCAGTGTAATTAGCCGATTCTATGTCATATTAAGAAGTATATATTGTTTGTAAAGGAAGGAGTGAGATCTTACCGACAATGCATCCATAAAACTCGGCCCTCATCGATATATGGCCGTACCACGTCTGTGGGTGAAGTCGTACAAAGCGGCCGGTGATAGGACGAACAAACTTGTTGGTAACTATGGCGAACCTGTCGAAGTTTCCTCTAAACACCTGAGATTACAAAATTGTGGATCAATTATAGTGATACTTAAGAATGTCTGTTTGAATATTAAAGCAACTTGTCATAGAATTTAGTTATTTTGTTAGCAATGTCCGTTTTCAGTATAATATAGATATAGATAGAAATAGAAGTGTTGGTGTGATTGTCAGTGTTAGTGTCAGTGTAGATGTCGATATGGGTAAGGGTGCATCTGTGCTTGTCGATGTGAGTGTGGGATGCAGTTGCATGTGTGGGTGTGGGTGCATGTGTCAGTCTCGATGTGTGTTTGGGATGTGGATGCGGATGCGGGCGTGGTTGTGGCTGTGAGTCTCGTTGTGGGTGTGGGTGTGGCTGTGGGTGCGAATTTCGATGGTGGGTGTCGACATGGATGTAGGTCTGGGGTATGGATGTTGGTGTGGGTGCTTGTGTGAGCCTCGATCTGGGTGTGGTGTGGGTGCAGACGTTGGTGTGAGTAGGTATGTGTCGGTAAAGCGGTGGGTATAGATGAGAGTGCGAGTGTGAGGAAAGGTGCTGGTGCGAGTGCGTATGCGTATGCGATAGTAGGTGCGAGTGCGAGTGTGAGTACGATTATATTTTAAATAATCAATAATAATAATACAATACCTATTTTCAAATAGGAATACAATAACACAATATTCGTAAAGTTTCTACAAGCTAGCTGTTACTAGTAGTAGTAACTAATGACTAACCGTATAATTAACAGTTATTCTACAAGTTTTAATCGTACATATAGTGAATATACCCGCACGAGTCGAGCCCGAGGACGAGCACGAGTAACAAAACGTACTACACTTTCTTACAACTGGGTTCCAAGGAGAATGCTCATGTAATACGAAACATCAAGATTGTAGTTCGAAACATTACCTTGGTACCGCTTCGCTCACGATATGGTAGCCATCTCTGACCTTTCCGACTGTAGCTGACAGTGTAGGTCTTCACCCATTGATGAGCGTTCTGTCGGCCCTGCGTCGCCACTCGGGTGATCTTGGCCAAGGCCAAAAAGTCCACCTGTAACCACTGGTTTCGGTTATTTCTCTTCGCTACCCAACCGTAGATTTGGTTGAGCCTGCCTCTCCATGGTCCGTAGGTGCTGCTGTAAAATGAGGAGGCGCGCATCGTTGGTTTCGCTATCCGTCCATCTTCCAGTCCAAGAGGCATGTCACATCGATCTTAGTGGAAAACAAGTTCATTTCAGCTGTAATTACAGGCTGTTTCATCACTACACCAGAAGCGATTTGGGACAGCTGATAGAGCATATTATGAGCAACATAACATGATTCAGGTATAACAACAAATAATATTACACATTTGTTTATGTTTTTATGACTAATGTGTATGTTGGTACCACTTGTAATAGCAGCCAAAATAACCATCCATACAATAAAAGAACTGTAAAAATGGAAAAAAAATCGATGTAATTTATTTATTTGCTTCGTGTCACCGTTAAATAGTATCGTTGTCTATTCATTTTCGCAGCAACAGAAATCTCAAAACACCTAAATAAATATATTTTAGCATCTAGAGTAATATATCATTAAATATTTGTTGTAGTCTTAGTACAGTGCAGTACATTTTGTTACTATGTATTTTATACATTTCTGATTGTGTATGTGATCCATTTTGTTAGTATAAACAAAATTTTCTTAGTTTAAACAAAAACGTCATGGTAGCTATCCGAAGTTGTTGTAAAACAAACTTAAGGTAAAACACAGAAATGATCTTCTTTGACGCTAAGAAACTAAACAGAAGACCAAAACCGAGAAAAAAAGAGTCAGATGGTCTAGGTTCAAGACGTATACTTTGTAGTATATAACAAATATTTAGCCCGTAAAATAACCTACTGTGAGCGCAGCCGTACAGTTCCAGTCTCATAGCGATACGAGATCGCCAGCCTCGTGGTCGCACCCGTATGTAGCGGGCCAAGATTGGATGTTTGAACGAGTTTAGTACCACGCCTTTGCGGTCTTGGTTTGCGTTGAAATACTGAAAGAGAAATTATGGTAATCGTTTCATTCATTGATTAAGTTATTTATTTATTCATGCATTCATGCATTCACTGATTCATACATTCATTTACTCATTTTTTCTCTCTTTTCCTTTTCACTATTTTCCTGTTTGCTAACTTCCGTTAGTTCGCTTTTCGGTTATAAGCCCGAGTAAGTGACATACGATTCGGTGGACGGTCGTTTAAATCCAAAACAACGTCAAAATTAACACTAAAAAATTTAAAACTTAGGTTTCCAGCTTAACTTACGATCATCAGACTACAAAAACTTACCTTATCCGTGCTCCATTCGCGGTAAGTTGCAAATTGAATACCATCCTGACTGTATAAGACCAAATATCGTGTCACCCACCAGTTTGCATCTTCACGACCCTGAGTAGCGAGACCAGTCACCTTCATTGACCTTCCCAAGTCTATCTGGAGCCACTGGTTATGATTGTTGTGCTTGGGACACCAGGCTGAAGCCCAGCCTTTTCTCTGAATGCGGCGAAGACGGCCTAAGTAGGCTGCATGGTGACTGTTGTATTGTGATGAAGCTTTGATTGCCAGGTTCTTAATGCGACCATTTTGCATTCCAACAGCTCGACTGCACAGGTTTTCTAAATAGAAAAAATATATTTTAAGTTAAGTCATGAGCAGCATATTTTTGAAATAAACCATTATATTACTCTTGTTTGTAAGATTTTAATCTTATTTTAATCTTTTATAACATTAATTGATGAGAGTAAATGCTGAGTAAATGTCATGCCTAAGGATATTAGGCAATGTGAATGCCACCAGCCAGGTTTGAACCATCAAGCTTTTCGTTTGAAGTCCGAGGCGCTCACCACTAAGCCACATAGTGCAGATTGACCACTAATCCAAACTGTCAGTGAAAAACAAAACCAGTTTCGTTTGCTTAACTCGTCGCCTTTGGATATCATGATGCTCACCCAGGGATATTTACAGTCATAGATCACGTGTAGATATGATTTTGGATGTAAGATTAATGATTCACTTACTTGATACACAGCCGTATAATTCAACCCTCATAGCGATGTAGCTATACCAGCCTTTTGGAGTAATACGGACGCAGCGGGCGACAAAGGAAGGAGTAAACTTGTACGATACAGTAGTATACCTGTCGAAGTTACCGCTGAATGTCTGAGGAAATGCAAGCACAGTAACAACAATATATTAGTTGTCGACTGGTGCTCTGTGGGACATGTTTTTCCCCCTCAAGAACATTGTTTCCCTTGGCCTTCGGTCTCCGATAACGTTAGTTCCCTCGGGTAAATTTAAACTTTTGTCTCATAGGAAAAGCATGTTCTTGTTTAAAGTCAACAATGTTCTTGTTTAATAGAGCATAGTTTAAAATAGTCAAAGGATTGATTTTCACTTACCCTTACTCGTCCATACTCTTTGTATGTTGTAAATTTTCTACAGTCCGAGCTATACGTCACGATGTATTTCGTGACCCACTGTGACGCATCGTACCGTCCCTGAGTTGCAATCCCCGACACTCGCGTCACGCTCCCGAAGTCGATCTGAAGCCATTGGTTGTGGTTCCTGAGCCGGGCTATCCAGGCGCCATACTTGCCATGGCCAGACGTCTGTTCCAGTCGGGCGCGCTCTGGGCCGGCATTATAGTTGTACATACTTGAGGCGGAAAATGCGGTATCCTGAAGTCTGCCATCTTCGTTACCGAGTGGCAGCTTGCATTGACCTAAACAATACAATATAGTTTGTTTCGTACACATTTCTACGCAATTTATGCAAGAACTAAAGGGGATCTAGACATTTGGAAAAAGTACAGTTTCAAAATATGTATTGTATGGGGATAAAACGAGTGCCAAAGGCGCGACTTTGTTGGGTGATCCGGGGGCATGCTCCGTCGGAGAATGTTAAATTTGGAAATTCTGTTATATATTACTTCTCGGAATGTGAGTATACTTTTGACTATATTTACAAAGTTGAAATCCAAATGTCTTGCTTTGTTAGTAATGTAACTGGTGTGAATTAAGAACAATAGGTGGAATACGTACTGGCATAACAACCATAGAATTCAAGCCTCATGGAGATGTGGGAACGCCAGCCACGTGGATGCACGCGAACATAGCGTGCTCGAACAGGCGGCACAAGGGCGTGGAACTTAACGGTATTCCTGTCACGGTTGGCTTGGAAAGTCTGCAAAGCAAATAATCACCTTGTACTCAGCTGGCAGGAAGTCTCTTATTAGAGGAACTATATATATCGATGTAGAATGATGATGCTTGAATATTTCAAAAATCGTTTTTAATGTAAATCACAATTGTTACTATATGCAATAGCGTCAAACCTACTTGAAAATTATGTTGACTGCCATATACTCCCGCAAAATATATTATTATAGCGTTCTTATAAGTCACCGTTTCCTTGAAACTAGCGTAATACAGAGATATAGCAAACACAAAATTGAAAGCAAAGAAAATCGACCATCTACTTTAGCTTGGTCACACTTCTTGGCAGATATATCTAAGAACGGTGCAGTAAGCATTTTACACCCCAGCAAAGTTTCCTTGACAAGTTCTTCTGTTAATATTTATTATATTTTATATCTTAGACTCATCCCCTCCCACTTTTTGAAAAAATATCCAAGCAATTGTATTTGCATCATCCTTGACCTATAATCCCTGCATCTTATTGAACTATTTATCAACCTGTGTTTGTGTTTTCGGGTTTTTTTTCTTTCGGTCTTTCTTGTTTTTAACCGTCTCAACTTTGTGATTAAACTTGGGGCTCCTGACTCGATAACTTCATATTACTTCTGGAGACCCAGCACTCTCTAACACATTGTATACACTTCTTTTTTTAAGAACCAGTAAAAATGTGTTCAGGTTCAGGGTCTTATTTTGTAAACGATTTTAGGCTCAAAATCTTCGTATTTTGTTCTTATTGGCTGCATTTTCATTCGGCATTTAACTCGCCTGAAATATATTTAGGTTTTTCTTTACACTGTTTCAAGGTTGTAAGAATGATTAGGAACACTATATTATTCACTTACTGATTGTATGTTGTATCTCGTGGGTTTTCTTCATGTTCTTATACTAAACTCTCATAAAAGTTTCAAATGAAGTTTTCATTTCAGCCTTAGTTTGTTCTTATTTTTTAGATTTCAGCCTGAATATATGTTCTTATTAAGTATGCTCTTATAAAAAAAAGTGTGTAAACCACTATATAGACCGCTGTAAAATATTTTGAGTGTAAATAAACGTTGTTGTTGTTGTTGTTGTTGTTGTTGCATCTAATGTAGAGTAATTAGCAAAATATGATAACATATCCGTACCTTATAACTTGTACGATATCTATAGAATGAGTATCTGACGCCGTCAAGACTGTATGATAACCAGTATGACGTCACCCACTGGTCGTAGTCCTGTCGACCTTGTGTAGAAATACGCACAATCTTCGATGGGCGACCAAAGTCAACTCTAATCCACTGCGCATGGTTGTTTGCGCCAGCAGCCCAGCCAGCCACGTAACTGCCTCTCTTCTTACCGTGGAGCCTTGCGAGATGAGGGGCGCTGTACTTGTTCCACATGGACGAGGCGGTAATTTGATTGTTACGAATTTTTCTTTTTTCTACTCCCATCGGTTGGTTGCACATTGGACCTAATAATTGCACAAGTAATGTTATCTTTAGACTTTTTATGCAATAAGAACGGTAACGAGGTTAAGTGTCGATTAAACCTGCGATACGATAATAATGGCTCTCATTTTCGATTTGCTGAAATGGCTTGCCGGTGCTTTTTTTTGTTTTTTGTTTTTATTTTTTTGTTTTGTTTTTGGAATTATGTGAAATTGTGCAACAGTAATTTATTAAAGAAGAAGATAGAGAAAAAGAACAAACGCAATTCGGCCCAAACGAAATGGAGAATGCCGTGATATGCCTGTTAATCAGTTCCATCACCTCTACCTCGCATTCGTCCATAAATGCCATTAAAACTCTTAAAGCATTGAAACTGCAAAGAATATGACTACAAAAGGGTCGGTATTTGTATAAGGGTCACATGGTATTTTATATTAGCATCCTGTAACACCCTTTACAATGGCAATGGCAAATTGCTGTGAGATACATTCCATCGAACATCATCAAGTGTATAAAATAAATGCCAGGTTTTATCATAATATTTACATTTTGTAACACTTAAATGCAATCGTATGCACTACATATTGCTTTATAGTTTATCTGACCGGAAGGATGAACGGAGACGCACTAGTAACAAAACTTATACAAATTATACAACAACACTTCCAGAAAATGTTTACCACGAAATGATCTTCATTTTATCAAATGTTAGTTTCTGAAAATTATATTGAGTTAGATTCAATTTTTTTTTTCGTTTTTTTTCGTTTTTGTTTTTGTTTAGTCATATTCCGCCAGGTTTTTAAACAAATACTAGTGCTAGTTTCTGCCTGGCGGTTATATCAGTTGGTGGGAGACAGGAGTTACATAATGATACGTACTCAATCTGCACCCATACAGCTCGAATCTCATAGAAATGTGTGAGCGCCAAGTCACAGGATGGATCCGCACATAACGAGCCTTGAAGGGCCTGGTAAAGCGCTGGAACACTACGAAGTTTCTCTCAGAGTTTCCAAGGAAAACCTTAAATAGATAGAAAGACAGTTAATTACTATGAAACTAAGAGCGCGTTTGATTGACCGTATTCCCGAATAAGAATACATAGAATAAAAAAATTTGATCAGCTCAACCTAATTCATAATTCGGTATAATCATTTTATTGCTTAGAGGCTAGATAGGTTACAAGAGAGATTTTGAGATGACCCCGAGTGTATTCCTATTCCAGGGTACGGTCAATTGAAAATATATTCCGAATCCAATTTTCAAAAACATGTGTGCACAGTTAATCAATCAATCAATCAATCAATCAATCAATCAATCAATCAATCAATCAATCAATCAATCAATCAATCAATTAATCA
>JANUFV010099524.1:0-10377 GCA_024757865.1 Epizoanthus scotinus
GCTGCGGTGAGCACTTTCCAACCAAAGTCAAATTTGGTATTGCACTCGAGTAACCTCTCATTCGAACATTGACTGTACATGTATTTATAGAAATTTTTTAAACATTTCTAGCTATAACTGTATATTAAAGCTCAGAATACTATCAACAGTGCAAAACAACTGCACGGAAAGATAATCTATTTAGTACCTCATCTCCAGAGACGATCACTCCATCACTCTTTCTTCGCGCTACGATTTCCTTGTGAGACTGAATGGTTTCGGGTTTGGAGAGTTGATAGAAGCCTCTGCCTGTAGCGAATGTCAGCTTGTTCTTCTCCACGAATTCTCTGATCGAAATCTTTGACGAAACTTTCAAAGACTTGAATCTTGAAGATGAAACTGCCTTTGTTTCCTCGGGAGCTGTCTTTGCTTTGCGTTTTGGAGGCATCTTCGTTCTTTGATCACTTTCGTCTGATCACTTCGTTTGCTAACTTTGGTTTGCTGTTTTAAAATGCTTTTGTGTTCATGTTGGTAGGTGTTGTTTCAATGAAACTTCTATTGTTTTCGAGACCAATCCGCACTCGAAAAATTTGCAGCGTGTTTCGGGCCAGTGCGGGCAAACCTAGCGTTCGCTCAGCCCACGCGCGCGCTACCACAGGGGTTCCCAGACCGCGAGACTCATTACTGTGGATGCCCAAATTGTTTACTGAAAAAACTGGGAGTCTTGAATAGATTTTGTACGAAAGCAGAATTATGTTTTGTATGCTTAAATATTGTTCTCTTAACCATCGAATATATTTTAAGATTACTGAGTTAATTTTGTTCGTGGGTAGAACTATAGTTTTGTGTTGGTGCATGGTGAATCATATGGTGAATTACATTGTGTGTCGAGTTTATTGACTAAAGCAAATGATTGATTTTAGATTTTGCAAGCTGTGACGTCCCTTGTTCTTAATAAGTGTTAGAGAGTAGTAACAGGCTTGGACGATAATGGAATCATCCACCCTGCCCGTCAACCACCTATCCACACCGCTACGCTCCACTCGCCACATGCACACATCATCCAACCATATGCCCGCACAGACACTTACAAACACAGTTTCATTCCACGAGCCGTATTTATTTGGAACAGTCTCCCTCAAGAACTCATTGATTTGAGCTCAAACCTATGTATGTTTGAGGAGAGAACCAGAGAAATTGTGTAGCTTTGACGATGCGCTGTGTAATTTATATTGTCTTTAGAAACAAGGTTACACAATAAAGAGAAGTGAAGTGAAGTGGAATAAAACAGCGTCGCACGTATTTATAGACAATAATATAAAACATTATGACGTTGAGGAACACGAGAAAAGTGTTGAGAGAAACGAAGCCTAGTTTTCTCTCTGCTTTTCGAGTGTTCCTCTACGTCATAGCGTTTTATATTATTGTCTAGAAACACAAGCGACGCCATTTTATTCCTTTTAGAAAATAATTGACGAAAACTAATGAACGTACTGTTTACGCCGAGCGGCGTTTGTCGAACCACGCGTCGTGACTTTGTTTGAAGCGTGATTTATATCCAGTTTTATAAAATGGAACTTTAGCCAATCAGAGCGCGCGTTATATGGTGTTTATTTTGCTAAAGTTGTTTAGAGGACTATAATCACTGAGGCCTCGGCAAAAATCGCCGTCGGGTAAGTGAAAATGTTTTGGCTTTAACTTGAACACGATTTATTTCGAAGTTATTCGCTCCACTGACACAAAACTTATCTACAACTAAACAAATTTGTATAATCTATATAACTTTTCGCGGGATATGATTTTTGGTCTCAAATATTCTGTTAAAACTTAAAAGCCAACTTTTTAGGACATACTTGGAGCAAGTTGTCGCCCTAAAATCTAACTTCTTAGGATATTCACCCTTAAGCTTGGTTCTTCAAGCGCCGCGCGAGCTAGAAAATGCGAATCATTGTGCGGGCTGCTGACGCGCCGCGCATTTCAAATATCGTCAGTTTCGTGTTCAGTCAGGCAACTGACAAGATAGCAATTTAATGTTTTTACCACAGGAAGCAAGCTTACCAGTAATATTTATAGATAGAGAAAAAGTGAAAAAAGTGTGTGTTTAGGACCAAAATAACTGAAATGAACGAACACATGAAAACTCGAGGAGTCGAGTTATGCGAGAACGAAAATCAAATTAGCTTAAGTACTTCCATCGTTCTCCGTCTTTCTGCATAATGTAAGGAGGGGCTCGGAGAAGCTTGGAGGGGTGGGGTGGGGCTTTTTATTCGACCATGATGTGCTCCTCCGTTTTACGAAGGATTGGAACCAAGAAGTATTTCTCGTGTTTCTCCTCCGGTAGTTTTCAGGCAGTTGTTTTCGTTTTTCGCGCATTCATTCGGCTATTCCAGCACTCTAACCTATATTTTACTTATCATATTTCATCAAATATCGAAAGTGTGCTCCCTGTGTTCTCAGCGGCAGCAAACAACAATTTTCACGTTCCCGGTATGTCCTTTTCTATTCATTATAAGAGCCAACTATTATCGTGAGTACCAAAATGAGACTGTTTTCAATTTTATAGACAAACATTGACAAAAAAACTTTTGGGTAAAAGCCAACATTTTAGGACATACCTGGAACCAATTGTTGCCACAAAGCCAATTTTTTAGAACACACATTGGACATTGAAAATAAGGGTACCTATCCGCCCCTGCAGACAATTACTGTTCGATCGAAGCAAATGAAAACGCGATCACTTTAATATGATTTAACGTGATCATCTACAACATACACGTGATATTTTTTTTGGCAAGCACTGAGTAATTGTGTTTTCAAAACACAGTACCTAATAAATTGTTCATTTGTTTGACCATAATTTGGACTTATGGTTACTATATCAACCAGCTGGGCTACTAAAAGCCAGGGCTAAAAAGATGAAACTGGTTATTATTAGCTCCTATTACAAATACTATAAGTCATGATAGACTACATTGATTATGATTATCAAATTTTAATAAAAACATTTAAACTTCAAGTTTTCAAAAACTGGAGTTTCTAGAACTAAACTTCACTCCACGAAGTATTGACAGCACAATCAAACATACGATATTTATCAGTTATACAACGAACTTGAGTTTTATATTAGTGGTTAATCCACGATTACCACTAATAAAAAAAACTCATGTTCGTTGTATAACTGTTTTTGTAGAAATTGTCCGTGTTATTGGCAAAAAAATGATTATAGTTACGATACAAAATGAAACAAAATTATAATTGTTCTCACTTTAAAATCGCGTACGCCAAAGACTGTCCGCAATCGTTGACTATCGGCAAAGCAGAAATCGCAGTTCCATCCAAGAAAACTTTATCTATGGAAGATAGTAATTTCCTTATCGAGATTGGCCGCCACTTTTGTGTCTTCTTCCCATTTTTTCTGACACGCGTTCAAGAACCTCCTTAGCTCCAGTGATATACTTCTGACAGTCGACCTGGCAATTTCGGTAAACTTCTAAAGCAAGTTTAACTCGCTCAGCAGCGATGTCGAATTCTTGTTTCCTTTCGTGCAATGCTGCTAGTTTATGGAGACAACGCCCCACGTCAAAGTGATTGCACCCCAGCAAGGTTGTCATCCATGCTAGGGCGCCGCGGTAACACTCTTCAGCTTTGTCTAACTGGTCCAATGCGTTGGCATCATCACCTAGGCTCACATATGACATAGCCACAGACAAGTGATCGATTCCGAGTAAATCTTTCTTGATTCGTAGCGACCTTGTGTGGAATGATGTGGCTTCTTTCAGTTCACCGAGTGACCTGCAGATGTTACCAAGACAGTCTAGTGATGCCGCAACATCTAAATGCTTAGGTCCGTAAAAGGATTCGATCATGTTCAATGCACGCAATTGCAGTTGTTTTGCTTCGTCGAGCTCGCCAAGTTTGTGTTTGGCGCTTGCCAAGTTCTTCAGTACTGTTGCGAGAGCAGGATTACCTTCAGGACATTTCTTCTCGTAGATCTTCACAGCCTTCTCATAGCAGTCTTTACTGGAATGGAAATCCCCAAGTACGAAGTGAACACTGCCTACATTTTGCAACGACGATGCAACTCTGACATCACCTTCATCCACGTGTTTGAGGGTAATGGCTAGCGACCTAAGATAACAATTTCTGGCATCATCAAGCTGCGACAGTTTAAGGGCAACATTCCCAAGGTTCTGCAAACATGCGGCAACATTCACACTTTCTTTACCGTGACACTGTTCACTGCACTTAAGAGCTTGTGATAAATACTCCTTTGACTTTGTAAAGTTTTTGAGACATCCACTGATTTCACCCAATTTTAACAACAATGGGATTTCCTGTACTTTGTTAACTTGCCGAGAGTCGCGTGTGAGCTTGAGAGCTAGATGGTAGAAGCTGTTTGCAGCTAAATAATAACTGAATTCACTAGTAACTTGTCCGAAGCGGCTCAACGTAACGTGAAGGTCGACGGAAGCCATCTTTCTTCCTTCCTTGGACAAAAGAGCAAGTCTTTGCGTCATGGTGTCGATATAGTTATCAAACAAGACGAAAAGGTGTGGAGCAAGAGATTTACAGATGGTAAAATACTTGATGTCCTTGAGGCCTTCTCCGTAGTGTAGGTTCGTATCTACGAACACTGCAAATGCCATAACTGCTGCGGTGATGGCAAACATACTGGAGATATCTGCTTTTCCAGCCTCTGTCTTCAAGGAATCGAGCGATTCCCGTACCACCTGATGAACTCTAATCAGCACCGGCCCGTTTGGTTGGGTTTCTAGGAGTACAAGTGAGCATTTGGAAATCTTTATCTTGATTATATCTTTGTCAAGAGTGCTGTTCATGTTCAGAACATACTGCACGACAACATCAAGAGGAACTGACTCAGGAGAGAACATCGAAAGAAAGCTGAAAGCGTGTCTGATTTCTTCTTCAGTTTCTGCTGCTCGTTTAACAGCCATTTCTATTGCAGCCGTCATAGAATGTGGATAAACAGCGTTTACCTGAGAAAGAACATTCTCAGTTTGTTTTCTTTTACCTTCTTCTAGCTTATGGAGGTATTGCTCCCAGGAAACCGAAGAAGAAAATGCTGACTGATTGTTGGCATGGTTCACATACTCGGCAGCACTTGCAAGAGCGAGGGGTTGAAAATCTAATGCTTTCGCAACTTTAAGACTGTTTGGATCTTCACTGAGACCAGATAATGAATTGAGTAGTTGGACGGCTTCTTGAGCCCGCATTCCCTTGCTGATGGACACCTTAGCAACACATACATTATTGTCGTGCGTTGTGATGGCAATGGAATCCTGTGTCGTGATCAGCACTTGCCCATCACTCCACTCCTCACTACCGGGCTGAGGCCAAAGCGCACTTGCAGAAGCAAATGTGGTGGCATTGTCAATAATGACCAGCCAATTGGAATAGAGTGCAAGCTTAGTGGCAATTAGGCTTCTAAGATGCCCAATTCGTGCTGGTGCATCGAGCATTTTAGAGCCAATAATGCTGCTAAGAGCGTACTCGGGACACCTTAGGTGTCGCGCAAACTTAACATACGATTGGAGAATTGTGTTTGGATTATCTGCTTCGAGAGTCATAACAAACATTGGTTGAGGCGAGGTCACATTCTGTTTGTGAATTACTTGTTCACCCACCTGCCGTGCCAGTTGAGATTTTCCACTTCCAGGACTACCAGATATGTACAAGCCAGTCAAACCTGTTTGTTCAGTGCTTTTTAGTTTTTGTAAGCAGCCACAAATTTCATCAAGTAGAACCGGTCGTGCTGTCACGCGATGTGACGGTTGTAGAGGGAGTACAAAGAAAGACACAGCCTCCTTTTCAAGCTGCTTTTCCAACACGTGAAGCTCATTAGTCGGGAAGCTGCGTTGCTTGCTAACATTAGTAATGGAATCTGTCGCAAGCCTAAGAGCTTGAAAGACGAAGAGGACCTTCTGAACAGCACTTTGAAACTCTGCGTCTTTCAGTCTTCCATCAGGCTTATGAGCAAACATTTGGTTTCTAAACTCCCTCAACTCGTTAACAGTTTTGTGCACAGCAGGGTTGAGACCATGAATGCTGCTGGAATATAGAATTGCATAGAACAACATTGTACAGTCCCATTCCGCCCTGTTCCCCTGTTGCATTGTGGCCAGAAGACGCGCGTTCTTCTTCCGGTTTAACGGAGACTCGCCATTAAAGAAGTCCAAGCCATTTTTAGCTGTGTCCTCCCATTCGCCGAGAGTGTTCTGGTGTCGGCTATCCCATTCCCTCTTGAAAATCTCCCTCAAGTTCTCAGGAAGGATATTTGTGGTAACGTGACAGATCCTGAAGTAATTTAACTCTTCTTCACTGTACTTTGTTGTAGTCATTGTTATTGGTGACCTGGAACGAAGAGGTTAATTTATCTTAGACTTTAATTTGTCGTTTCCTTGTGCAAATTCTCATTCTCATTCTCATTCTCATCGTCATTATCACCGTTAAAAGTAACTTATACTTGGCTCCGTAATTCACTTATATTATAAACAACAAAACATGGTCAAAGTCATAAATTCTACATGCTTTATAACCATCCTATATGTGATGGCGGCCTAATAATGCTTTCTTGCCACATATGAATGTCACGAGTTCCACAACAAATATATCCTGCACAACAGGCCTCTGTTCACTCAAAATCCTCCCGGCCAAACTGAAGAGTGACCCTGAAACGTCACAGATAAGCCAATCGCCCCTACCCCCCTACCATGGTAAAATATCAGTCACGCATTTGAGTGTCTAATTAAGAAATTGACTTCCGCCGACCTCGATCGACAAGACTAAATCAGGTCAAGAAACTCGAGTTTCAGTAATTGAAATAGTAACCGCATTGTTTCTACTAATCATCAGCCTTCCTTTCGTTTTTACAATTTATGTTGTTTTGTTTCAGGCCATGAATGGTTAACGTGGATCAAGAGAAGAGAGAGCGCGGCAGGCTCGAGTAGAAACAGGATCGTTTCCTTTGTGGCATTGAGTTGAGCTGCTCGCAGTGCGTGTTTCATGTGTTCATGGCAGAAAGTATATCCCATTATTTATCTATTAATGAACAAGCATCCGTCAAATAATACTGGTCACCATAGGTTGTTGGTCATTGTCGCTTTTCCACGGATGATATGTATCGATGTACTAAACGAAAAATTTGAAACGAGATTTCTAATAGTAATCCTATTTACAATAACATACATTTGATACGGTGCATGCATCACACGATATTCTACACGGGATCGGAGTCTACAGCCTGGGTTAGTAGCTGTCAGTTCCCAGATCTTCCAGCCTTGAGGTCTGGAAAATGAATAGGGAAAAACTTTGAGATTTGGGTCTCAAACCGCAAGATTTACATAAAAACTCCCCAATAAGGAAAATACAACACTAACGGTACTAGTAATGTTCAAACTACTTATTCATTTTCGTCATTGTTTGCTTTGGTCGCCTTCGTAGAGTTTGTGAGTAGTTTGTCATCAGGATTCCACTTGTGGCACGCATGTCATGCATCTGCGAGCCCTCAATGCACAGAGTTATTGCTCCAAAACTAATACGACGGCCAAAAAAGTACAGCTTTAAATTCAGGCTGAACTTGATTAGGAGTTTCAACCATTTCGGCTGACCGTGAGATCAGATTTAGAGGTTTTAAAAAACCGTGAGACCATGACATGACACTCGAGAGTTGGAAAGGTCTGAGTTCCTTAGGAGCCGTTCCAAGTTATGTTATGAGCTATAAATCAGATAAAAGTGCTTACCTGCTGATGATTATATCAGTATCAATTCGTATCGACCATGTGGTACTGCATCAGGTTTCTGTATTTCGATAAAACTGGTCAATGGGCATGAATATGACCAGAAACGAACTTGGTCTTCAATTTTAAAGTGCAAACTAAGCGAAATATGAGATCTTCGTGTGTAAATGACGTAATCTTTAAAAGTGGACCCTTGGAAATCTGAGAAGGAGTCACTGGTGGAAAATGTGTTTTTAAAATGCGTTAATTTTCCCCGCAGGAAATCAGACGTAGGGTTGACGTAAAACGCTCCATGTGTCAACCTCGTTCCCAGGGTTATTTCACTTTCCGGTCATAATGGCGTCGCATATTTCCTTTCTAAAATGTTTGCAAAGTTCTTTGTTAGCCACTGGATTTGAAGAGATAATACTCAAAGACAAACAGGCCATTTGCCTAGAAAGTTTATATTTGAAGAGGTATTTAGTGGCCAGTGTGCTGCCAACGGGTTACGGCAAATCGTTAATTTTTCATGTTCTCCCTAAACTCCTTGAAGAGAGAGACCGTGTCATTCATAGTACCGAACATAGCTGTGCTAGTAATAATTCCGCATCTGTAGTGGTCGTCGTTTCTCTATTAGGAGGAGACCGGAAAGTGAAATAACCCTGGGAACGAGGTTGTCCATGTTGTCCATGTGTGTGATTTGAAAATATTTCCACACATAGATTTACACCTAGCCCGAAACGGGGTCTAAAATTGCAAACGCACGGAATTTTAAAAATATATTACCGTTATTTCGTTATCTGCCGCATATCACATACTGGATAGATCAAATAAAACGCGCGTGTAGTAATATTAGGAATCCCGTCTTTGTTATGACGTCAGGTAATTGTATCACATTAAACTAATTGTTATTCAGTTCCCTGTGTGGTCTTCAAAGGTTTTTTTTTATTTTCGGTGTGAACACAGGACCGGACACAGGAAAACACTTTATGAATACAACATTTTGTCTTTGTTTCAGCTCTTAATTGAATTTCAATATATAGAACGGGGTAATTAAAAATAGCCAATTTTTAGAACGAGGTATCATCTTGAATGCAAACCCCTTCTAGAACAGGGCCCAGCTATGGAGGTCTGGGCGGCACATACCCACCCAAAACCTAGTCGAATAACCCCCCTCCGGAGGGGGGGGGGGCTTGTAGATAGATTACTACTGACTCAGCTTTCAACTTTATTACTTTATTACATTTTCTTCAATATTTTAATTGTTATCAGTGTCTTGATAAAATTGTTTTGATTAATGATAGTTGATTCTGTTGAATTAATTCATAATTTGTACAAACAATCAATAATCGATTCGTGCTTCCGCCATGTTGAATCGATACCCCAGATAGGGCGCAAAGCATGCCGGGGTTCTAAGTACAAGAACACAAATCGCTCACTCTCCCCAATTACACCCCGAGCCTGCAGTACTCGCGCCTGTACAGCAGCTAGCCATACCACTGACGCATATCAGGGGAGGGTACTAAGTTGTTTTCTGTTTGTCGCCGCTGTCGGAGGTTGGGGAACTCTTGTCCTTCTGGTCAGCCTGTGCATTAGAGGCGGGAAACTTGGCGGTAATTCTGCATTGAAGTATAGATAGATAAGAGCAAACCCTGATGAAGTACTTTCTGTTACTTTTGTGGAAATGACTCTACGTACTTTTTATAAGCCTTTCTAATACGAGATATAAGAGCAGATGTTATAGTCATAACCATCTAAAGTAAAATTTTCGAATATTTATCTGACATTGCATGTGTTAAGCAGGTTCCTAGACCGCTATACTGAAGAAAAATACGTACAATTGACTACAGACAATTCGAACATTCGATAAAATAGAAATGAAAAACGAGTTATCTTGAGTTTGATCTCCCGAATGTGGGATGAAATCACTACATTTAATTTACACGTGCGGGGGAGATGTACGATGTACTGATTGATCTTCACACTATTATGTGAATGTAATACTACTTAGTGATACGACAGAACCTGTGATATATTTGGCAATTGATAGTTAACTCAACCGAGACACTGACCAATAAGGGACAAGCCATTTTATTTCGTGGGGGACGAGGGGGGGGCGGAGGATTTGCGATTAAATATTGTAAAATTAGCTGATCCCCCTTTCAATGTTACTTCATTGAAGTGATCCCCTTCATAACTATTGATCATTTTCGTGATCCCCACCCCCATGTCTTTACACCCATATTCACCCTTCGGGGTGTATATTTAGTGTTTTTGACGTTCAAATATACGATAGACCCCAAGTTTTAGTAACCGAAATGCGAGTCAATGTCGTCCTCGGATTATACGAGCGCCGCAGACTCTAGTACCGAGCGCTGAAAGCGCGAGATTGCTAGGGGGACCCGGGAGCATGCCACCCCGAAGGGTTTGGAAATTTATGGTCTCTGAAACAGCTATTTCCTACATTTTGGGACCAATTCCTTGCTTCTCATCCTCAATGAAAAGAGTTACACTCAATCAGGTTTAATCCAACGAAAATGTGGCGGTGGAAATATGAGAAAGCAATGTTATGATAATGTTATGATAATGTTATGATAATCACGTAACGTCATCCCTCGTGTCTTCCACAGTTTGTGTAGATTTTAAACTTGTGCTGCAAGCC
>JANUFV010099635.1:0-10374 GCA_024757865.1 Epizoanthus scotinus
TAGAAGAGTCATCTACAGGTCTCAAACTCAATAAAATGACGGAGACCATAAAAGCGTGCCCGACCTCCATAATATATTCACAGATGGATGATAGGAAATGATGGTGAATGATAGGAAATGACAGGAAAGGATGGGAAACGACGCTCCATACTCTTCAACTGCTCTTGCTCTAAATCCCATTCTATTCTTTCTATGACTTTCCGCAATTCTCCGTTGTTCCTCATCATTTTTCGTGGACTGTGAAATGCAAACAGTTTTCCTCGGAGACCCAGGGGCAGATCGTCGGGCGACGAGAAAGCAGGGCGCAAGGAAATTTCAAGTTAAGTCTTCGAGGATGATTTTCAGGGCGATCGAGTTTTGGCTGGGAGACTGGAGAGAGAGATAAGTCGCGCGGCCTGCTCGACGTTCAGATTTCTGGCACAGGAAGGAACTCTTTTGCAGACTATATTTTACGGTACTGTATGACTCTACAATTACCTGTTCTGAATCCTGAACGTGGAAGAGTGGCAGCTCTCATCTTGTGCAGCTCATTTAAGTTTGGATGGGACCCTTTGAAGTCATCATCCTTGTTAGATTCGGAAACCGAGCGGTTTTTTAACAGCGAGTCATGTGATCCTCTGAAGCCATCTTTGTCAAGAGAAGTGGACCTTGATTTGGGTGACTGGGGCAGTTCTGGAATACAAGGATAGTTATTCAGTTTTACGTTTAACGTGGTTTGTCGATAGAAACGTTAGATACTTACTAGCGACTCTTATTAAAACACAACAACAACAACAACAACTATTATTTCAGTCCTATCTACAAATATACAATACCGATCTCGGTAGCCTCCAATGCAGCCTCTAATCGAACTAATCGAGTCAGACAGCCGCTAGGTTGAATGGTTCAACAAAATTTCATATTTGTAATAAATTATGTGTTCGACGTCTTAACTACAAATACAAACTTGGATATGAAACTGAAAGAGACACACACACACACACACAAAGGGAAAAACAAAATACAAAACTTCCCAACATAATATTTTATTTTCTTGAAAGATTTGCAGAGGAGATTGTATTTATCGATGATAGAAGTTTTGTCTCCAGTATAATGGGAAGAATAATTTGTCTTGATCAGAGGGAGGTAATTATAATAATAATAATCTTGTGTCTTTATTGACCACAAGATAATAGCTTTGTCTTGAGGTAAAAATACCATGTCGGAAGGCTTTCTGCGGTTCCAAAAGGTAAAAGCATTTTAAAATCCTGGTCCCGATGTTTATAAGAAATGATTGGAAGCAGTTCATCCTGTGGAAGTCGAGTGTATAATTTACGTGGGAGGTCGTCGGACAGACTCAGGCTTTGTTTGTGAACCATCTTTATACTTGAAAGCGTTTCGACAAAATATATTTCCATTTTCAATTACTTTTCTATATTGTTCATCTTCATGGGTTTATTGTTCATAAATTAACTTAATTTGCTCATTTTAAAATTTAATTTGATTCGTAGTTAGTTTTGATAATAGCCGTTTCGGTTTTATCTACGCTAACCTATCAGATATAGTTACCACGCGGGCAAATGATCTTACAAATTTCATACTAATCTTATTTGGGATAAAGAGAAAGGGTTGATATTATCTTATTTTGATAAATGGCACTATACTAAGACTATTGTTTCCCACACTAGGCAAGGTTGTGCCTCAACGCTTTCCATATAGTTGTTTACATAACTGAAAATGCAAATACGTCGAGATGTTACATGAAAACTTCATTTATTTTAAACATGCAAGCCATCTTATTCGTGTAATACAGAATTATTGTAGCTCAATTGAAATGATTTACAATTTTCTGAACTCTCAATAGCCA
The DNA here is from genome assembly GCA_024757865.1 of Epizoanthus scotinus. NCBI lineage: Eukaryota > Metazoa > Cnidaria > Anthozoa > Zoantharia > Epizoanthidae > Epizoanthus > Epizoanthus scotinus. The sequence continues at coordinate 1,847 of JANUFV010099635.1, forward strand.
TGTATTTCTATAAAAGGTTGCGTTCTTTCCTTGTTCTTGAACAAAGTTCAAAATAGATGAGAGAATAGATTGCTTTTAAAAATGGAAAAGGATTCCACTGAAGTCATTGAGTCACTTGAAAGAGACAGATAGCAACCGTGTGTGGAAGATTTTGATTTATAGTTAAATTCAAATGATCATTATTAGTGACTAAATTAAAGTAGTCCGAAGCATTTAGTTTAAAATCAATTTCTGTGTCAAGTCAACAGAAATGTACAGTTAACTTGAACTGTGATAAGTGTTCTATACAAAGTGTTTAGTTGTTGACAATTTCAGTAAAATGCTCGACCGCGCTTCTGTATAGTGCCCTCGCAAACTCGGGAGGGCTGGGCTAGATTGTATTTAATTTCTAATTGAATTTAAATCTAAGTTATTTTGTCATCCATCTCCGCCTCTTTGTTTTGTAGCTGTATTTTAAAAAGCTTTTTGACATCAAACTCAGTGAAGTGACAATCGACAGTTCACTAATGCTTCACCCCACACAAATGCTGTATAGAAGAACATAATGCGAGTGTTGATACTAACTTACTTGACATTTGGGGTTTCGTGATCTTAAATTTTAGTGGAGAGAACCAATACTTTTTCTCTAAATCATAAATTGTTGTTTAACGAAAAAGTCATAATTTGTGTCTTTCGAAATGTTTCCAGAACACAACTGAAATACAATTCATCTCAGTTCAGTAATGGTTTCTTGACACATATTTCGTCTTATTTGTACGCATCTTACAAGTCTTACAAAGCAACGCTCGCATTTTGAAACCGTCTTCCAGTATGTCAAGACTTCTTGATGCAGTCGGTGAGTGTCAAACTGTGATTCTGTTCAACAGTTTATTGTACATACTAATGCTGTTGGATTGAGACCGCCAAAGTTGTGAATAAGTTCATATTGCCACAGAAGAACGAACCAGAATGAAGTCAAACTGTTCAGTTAAATCGGATATTGTTCAATTTTCACGAATGTGTTACTTGGAGTATCAGACTAAATAGAATTAATACAAAATTTATTTTGAAGTTGCAGCTAATAATTCGGTTTATGTTGATGTTAGACTGTGTTTGTACTCGGAAGTGTCAGCATTTCTGCTATTACTCAGAACTCGACTGCCCGGGAGATACCGAGTCAAATGCTCGCGATCGCATGTCAGTGCCGGTGTCTAGATCTCCGATAAAGCTTTTAATCATATATGGCGACGGTACGAACTTTAAGTTTATAAAACGGCAACAAAAAATATTTGGTAACGAGAAACAAAACTGCCTAGAATGCAAACGTTTTAGATTGAGAAGTTTCTAGTCTTTCATTATCTATATTTGTGTTTTTACAATACTCTGTTTGCAAGACTGTATTGCCCAAGTGCTTGTGATATTGTGTTGGTGACTTCTGAGCTATTCTGAACAACTAAACTAAACACCGTTTTTAAAACTTACTTGTACATAGTGGGCAAGGATTGTCAACAAACAGACACGCATAACATCTTGGGTGGCCGCAGGTATCAATCAGTCTTCTCCGTTTAGCGTGGTCGTACCTCTCGCCACAGTCCGGGCAAGTTATAAACTTGGGGGAGCTCCAAGACTCCATTAGAGCAGGCATTTGTCAGTGATGTGAAAGCGCTGATGTTGAAGTATGAGAGACCTGTTGAGGAAAGTAGCTCCAAGTGTTAAGTGCTACCGAAATACGGTGTTAACACTTTAACAGCCTTTCCAAAATACTTCTATTCACCCCTACTATTATGGCGAAACAAACGCACACAGAAATGCACTCACATTTCAAGTAGATCACGTTCATTATAAAGAAAAAGGTGCATTTCGATTTACATCCTGTGACGATTGTACATAAATCTTTGGTTTATAATATGAAGTGATGTAGCGGCTTTCGTCAGTACGGGATCCCACAACAATTCAGTTCTCCCTCCAGATATTGTACAAGTTCTCCAACAACTTAACAATGTCCAGTGAATCTTGCATAAACAACAATTTAGGAAGTGGACCGGAAATATTTTAATTCACATTTACATAATGACCATTGTCAAGTACTTTTTGTCTGGAGTGGTTGCTGCGTGATTAGCATCGCTGAACTGATCAGGTCTGATCAAGGTACACTCGAAGTTTGTCGAACTTTTTAATATTAGATTTCTTATAAATGACAGAAACTGCCCATAAACACATGTGATATATGTTTTAAAAACATATTTTTCTGTCTCCAACAACTGAAATGAGACATAACAAAAGGATTTCAATTGCAGCTGAAATGAATCTCATCGACATCGTGTTCGAAGCAGCACTATATTATGAAATGTTTATCGCTTTTCATTGCACGGACCTGGCGGGTGATTCTAACGACTCTAATTTAGCGCACGAATGACCCTTTGGTTACATCATCAGACCAAATGTAGAGAGGTGTTTTCAAACTTTGTAATGTTATTCAATATTTATCCAAAAGACAGCGGCCTGTTAAACCGAAACTGAACTGAAAAGTATATTGAGCAGATTGTTCAGATATGGACATTAAGATAAGTTGTTATTGCATACAGTGGAATGTGTCTATCTGAAACAAAAAGTATACATAACTTCAACGTTTTTTGATAATAATAACAATAACAATACTACATTTTTTTAACTTTGTGTTATACCAAACGAGCACACTTTTTCGAGCACTAAGTCCACACTTCACTGCTGTGACTAGTACGGTAAACATACATTGTGTTTGAGGGATGGAGTCGCACCGATGGTTTACATTTGGTGCACGCAAGATCGAGAAAACAACGTGAAAACACGCGACCGTTATTTATTTATTTATTCACTTAGTTGTAATTCCGAATATCAGGAGTAGAAATACTTTAATTCAGTCATAGACGTTCACTCGATCACTGATAATCAAATCCAAATAAGTCAAAGAGTTCATAGTAATCATTTCAGACTAACGTATAGATTTCGAACTATCCCTGCTCTATCGAGTTTGGTTGTTTGAATTTATGTTTACGGCAAAGGTATCACATGGTGAATGATGTCAAACCATAGTGAATGGCGATAAATTATTATCAATGATGGCAAATGACAGTGAAGCTGTTTTGTTAAGATGACTGAATTTGAAACAACATATGATTCATCTCCCACTAAGACTATATGAATATTTGTATGGTCTGTGCAACTGATTCAGTTCTCACTGAATGACAATCAGAAGCAGGATCGTACAGCTATCAACACTGGTTACTCAGACATCCGAGAACCTCGGTTAATCGTCATGAAGCCACTTTCAAAGACTTAAACCGGCGCTTACTATCGTTAGTGGGTTTAGTTTCTTGTAGTTGTATATGTAGTTTGTTGTTGCCGTTGTCGTTGTCTTTGCCGTTGTCGTTTATATTTATCTATTTTATTTATTGGTAATATTTAACCAGGGATGCCCAATTGAGCAAAGCTGGTTTTTAAAAATCATGGGGCCCTAAGCAACTAAATATACATGAAATTACAATACACTGGAATATATTGTTCGGTTGTTGTTGTTGTTGTTGTTATTGTTAGTAATTATCTAACACAGTAGGATAATTATACTATAACAACGGAACAAACATCCTTGAACTGCTAGCTAGCGAACTGGTTCGTCATTATTGAAATCTGTTGTGGTAAACATTACGATTCCGGCTTAGTGAAACACAACCAACATTTATTACTTACATGGTTCCATCGAACTTGGATCGAGAGACTATAACTGTGCGGCCACATTATGCTATTGGACTCTATACTGAATGCCGCGGGTATATATGGAAACAAACTTTGGGGAAACGAGTTGTCGGTCAGTTATCGTTCAAGTCTGTTTGGTTTATTGTTATACTTATAGTTTCACTACGTAAGGCTAAGTCAATTAAGTATATTCTGGTTCTTAATAGCCCAAAGTGACGAAAGCGATATTGTGGATGTCGGAGTGTGTTTTATATTTGGCAAGAGGGACAACTCGTGTCCTAGTTTGGCAAGAGGGATCACTCGTGTCCTAGTTTGGCAAGATGGCGGCCGTACGCCTTTGCTTTCTCATCGCCATCGGTTCATGAACATTGCAAAGTTTAAAATCTGCCATATCTTAAGTGAGAATGCATTATATAGCCATCTTATATTCCCAAATTATATACTGAAACATTATCATTTGTGCAGTACTTTATTGACTAATTTCTGAAAGTCTTTTAAAACTTTCACTTAAAAGTGCAGTGTTGAACATTTGTTTAAAACCTGAATCAGTTTAGCACATAGTCATAGATGTTACAGATTCAGTTGTAGTTTTGGGTACACAATCGACTTACAAAAGTCCACTGACGTGCGCTTCAAACCTTCTTTAAAAATGATTTCAGTTACGTGAAGTTATTGTTTCTTATCTGAGCTTGGTGCATCAGTGTCTGGACCTGAACGAACACACAACTCGTAATTCTATTTATACGATATAATACGCTTTCACAATAGAGTGCAATAGACTGAAAATTGAATCAGTAATTGGTGTATTACGTATATAAAAAATTAAAGTGCCTGCGGCAGTGGTGTAAACTGACAATAATTGAGTCTTCCATCGGCCAATTACGCAAATGTGTAACAGAAATGCCTGCAGCAAACGTCTAAACGAATTTCCAAAATAGTTGCATAGCGTGTATTTTGTATCGTCAGTTCTATTTTGGCCTTTGTTTTGTCACATTTATAATAATAATAATAAGTTTATTTATGTGTCAAGTACTCCTAGCAGAGGGAAAACCCTCGACCATTTTAAAAATACTGCGCAAGATTTTGCAACAGTTTTACCAAAATACCAACAGTCAGACTTAGCTATGTTCATGCACGAGACACGAGGAAATGGATTCCAGCAGCTTGACATCTTTGGATCGACCCTGAACATATAGTGCAAAGACTAGCTATAAAGACTAGCTATAAAGTGGACTAGCCGCTATTCTCTCGTTCTTTCAGTTTCAGTTTTCTTTCACAGTTTCGCGTGAGAGAGGGTACTGACTTCAATGTTTGTAACACACGTGTGCGCAAGAATAAAAGGAAATAGTTCCCTGAGTACTCTAAAGCAAACACTCGTATTCACATCCGTTGGAACTTTTGTTGGTCTTTGAATTACAGTCATTTCATATACAGTTGATGATATTAAACGATTATCAACTGAACTAGTAAATTAATTAGTAGAAATTGTCTGTCTTTCTATCTGTCCATCACTGTTTCTGTGTCAGTGTCTCTAACCCACTTTTATTCTTTTATGGCTTCCATCCTTCTCTCAATTACGAATTACCAAGTGGAAACTGAATATCTTACTTACAGTTATATGCGGTCCATGTGCAGCAAATTTTGGAGTTTTGTGTGTCTTTAATTTAACTACTGGTTCAGTTTCAACACTTAATATTGATACTGAAATATTGATACTGAAGTTAGTACAGCGAAAGAGTTAGATATTCTCAGTCCTTCCTAGTGTCCCACCTTTCGTTCTGTGAATTTATAAATCACGGCAGATTTTAATATAGACGAAAAATCATCAAGAGAGTGGGCGGCCACCTTCGTGAGCGATGACGTCAGTCGGGCATCTTCGGCCATGTTCGCTATTATCCCCGGGAGAAAACGATAATGACTCTAAACATAAAATGACGTTTTTGATTTATATTTTCGCCATTTTTACGCAGGAACATAGCTTGCAACTGTTTCAATAGTCGCTATGGTAACTGTGAGATTGATGCTAAGGTTAGGTAATGTGGGCGAAATGATTGTGAGATACTTCGATCAGCTTATTTTTGGCTCAATGACTGACTCAGTGAGCCGATCTCAGCTGTCTCCCGGGTTCAATCCTCGGCTATTCCGAAATGTTGAATCTGTGCGACCACAAAAAGTGACGCTCAAAACGTGAGAATTAAGCAACTCGAAGATGATAAGATATACTGTAAAAATCGAATTCCCTGGCTGACTGTCGCTGTCTGAGGCTGTAGTCTTCTCAAAGTGTCTGGTCTTAGCGCTCAAAACTTGGCAAGTTTTTTTATTGTGAAACCCTCTCTCTTGATTATAAAACATTCCATTTGTTTAAACATTTTACAGTCGATATTACTAGTATCCGGTCTACAAGTGCTACCCCAAGCGAAGGGAAAACTCCCGGACACGAGATCAGTAACAAGTGTTGCAAACAGCAAGTGAGATTATCATGCATAATATATATATATATTTATCACAAACGGCATTAGATATGTTGGGGTTCTGCTAACATTTTATATTAAATTCCTGAAAATCACCATTTCATATTTTAAAAGAACTAAACTGAGTGCTTCAATTCCAAGCGGAAGTTGTGTGACGTAAAAGCTATTTCCGATACGCACATATCCTGCATATTTTCACAGTTTGATTCTGTCAGTCAGTCAGTTAGCACGATGAGAACACAAAACCCTAAGTGGTCCTAAGTTATTTTTGTCTTCTATGAATTAAGAGTTGAACAAATGCATGCGGATATTTTGACTGAAACGATAGCTTTGTTATAGATAGATAGATTTCAAGATTGGAGTCGATAGACAAAACTGGTTTCCTCAAGCCTTTATCTCCTGAGTGACAAGAGAGGGCTGTTTTGCTCCTGGCCATTGCGACTTGGGGAGTTTGAAAACTTGTGTTTAGTCAGTATAAACTCAAATAACGTTTCAGGTTGAGATCTTTGACTGTTCTCACAGTCTGTTGTTTTGTTTGTATTCTATGTTTCAAATAACATGTTTCTATTTATGCCCCACAACCAGATATGTTTATATGTATGTTCTTCTACTTTTCTTGATATTCAAGCCATCTTCACGATGGTATTGGACTAGATCTCAGAGAAGAAACCCCTTTCCTCCTTTTCCTCCTCCTCGTCCTCGTCCTCCTCTTTTCACTTACATCTCTTCCAACCAGTAAAACATCCCCGACCACACATATACTCCGAACTGATAAAAACACCAAATCACTATGTAACATTGTTATCATTTGGTCTTTGGGACTGAACAACTCATTCAATTTCCATACTTCCTGGTTCAACGAAGTATTTTTTATAAACAAAGAAATGGAATCCGCCACAAGATTCGATCATATCACATATTGCAGCAGCTCAGTCTGATTAACATTCTAGGAAAAATAAATTGTACACTTGTAGTCTGGCATGTTCTGACACGCGGGTACAATGTTTAACAGTTTGTATGTAGAGTATATATGGTGTTACAGGCATTAGCATATACTAGTTTGATTCACAGTGCTTGGACCCAGGAATGTAATGACAATACAGTGTCGATTCCACTGACACAGCTAGCGTTAGCAAGTGCACCAAATCTGTCTCTTTCTAGAGCAAACTGAGTATAAAATCCTGCTGTTTCGACAGGCGATTCTTTATGCAATTTCTTTCTCGATGTATACGGCAACTTTTTATGTGTTTACGCTGCAAATTCACTGACCATCTCCAGTGCCCGTGCGGCCAATTCACATATTACGTGGTATTGCCACTCGTGTTTCACTGGTTTACTCAATTACTGGTCTGAGGAAACAGAAAAGATGTCTGGTAGTCTAAGTGCAATTTGGAGGCTATATTTTTTAAAAGAGGAGAAAATCTACGATTTTATAGGAATTGCGCTGAAGTTACAGCATGAGCGAGACAAATAGAAGCCGCTTAGTTTATTAAGTGATGTAAATACAATGATGAGAAAGACACTATGATAAATCCTACGCAAAGGATTAGTGGTTAAAGACGGCCACATCCAAACATGAGCTGAACAAACAAGTGCTCAACTTAAGTCGTTTGAAAATCAGATGACAAACAGTTTTAAAATATTTGCAGTTGAGTTGATAGCAAGCTGTTTCTCTTACCTCGAACTGCAGTCAACTGGGCGAACTCAGCAACTACCTACAGACTTGACTCGGATTAAATCTGTTTGACTCAAAACATTTGAAGATGCTACTTGTGTTGTTCTGCAGTCTGTAATCGCAATTCTCAAATGGGACTAATAACCCGGGGACTAACCCTTTATTATCACCTTGTTTACACGATCTTAATTGGTTGTCCGGAGTCGAAAGTACAATAGATTGCGGTCTTGACTATGTAACACAATACGCATGTAATGGGACCATCTCTAGCCTGGGGCTGATTCCTTTGGCTCTCCAAACTGTTCACTTACTTTGACATTACCTCACGCGGTTCAGTTAAAAATGACTAGAAATTGGGCATGCTGATGTTGACAAGTGTTGACATGGCTGCGAGCTTGTTTGAATAGCATAGTTTCGTCCTTTTGTCCTAAAACATATTCATGCATAAAACTAAAAGGATTATTGAATATGTGAAATCAATTTGATGATAATAATCGGATATTTCAATATCATTACTTCTGCTGAAAATTCTGAAAAGCCTTTAGCAGGAAGAATTAATAAGATATTTTATTATATGGCTAGTTAATTTCGAGCGCTGTGATTGGTCAATTTCAGGTCCATAAGTTGCCGTACGGACCTCTCGCTCTCGAGCGGTTGTCATTTGTTTATGT
>JANUFV010099746.1:0-10373 GCA_024757865.1 Epizoanthus scotinus
ACCGCTAGCTGTTCTAAATAATGGGATTTGAAACTTGCCATTATTTCGGGTTGTGCGGTTATGAACAGAAGATCGTTGCATAGATACTCAGGTGCTAAGTTGTTAACACATTTGTAAGCCATGACAGCGTCTCTAACTTTAAGTATCTCACTAACTGGTAGCCAATTGAGTTCTTTAAGTAGAGGCGTCACGTGATCGTATTTCCGGGCACCGGTGATGATTTTGCAGGCAAAGTTCTGTATAAGTTGGAGCTTTTGAATATTTTTGGATGAAGTGTTCGACCATGCTCTTACTGTCTGAGCCAACTGTATATATATGTATATGTACTACCAGATTCTAAGTTATGAAGATTTAAAGTGGCACTATGATCAAATCTTGACATACCTTTTTTTTTTGGGAATCAGTAGCTACCTTCCCGAAAAGTAATTTCACCAAACCATTTTACCGTATGATAAAGGAAAGTGCTTTTTTTTAGCATTTAAAATCATGAAATTATTGGCTGCCATTAAATCGCCATGTTCCTGTGGCCCAGTTACCAATGTAACCGAATATGACACACTTTTCTCAACTCCTCTGATTTCACATGGCTAATTTCTTATAGAAAGTAAATGTCAAAACAAGCTTCTCTTTTTTACCCATTTGTCTATACAATGTCTATACTAGCAGTCAAATCTATACTAAAAGACGGCCAAGTAAACAAGTGGGTTGAGAAATCTATGTCACGTTTCCTGCTGGCAAACATCATTGAATACCGTAAATGACCGAATTAGCGCCGCGGCGCTTATTTCAAACCTGTACTTGGGGGGTGCGGCGCTAATTCGGGCAGGGCGCTTAATCGGGCAGCGGCGCTAATTTCTAAACTGCTAAAAAACAAAATCCAGAGAATATAGAGGATCAAGTTGCGAACGTATTAAGCACTGGTTAAGCACTGCAAATCGTAGATAAGCGCAAATTTTGGACTCAGAGCTAAACAAGTACCAGGCAAAGTTTGTGCATCTGGAACTAATATGCTAACCAGGACTTAGGAGCTATCCAACCTACCTTAAACACTGTTAAGGTCGCTAACTGGTTGTTTACTCTATTGTCAAACGTTTTCATGCAATTGTACCTCTTTATATTACATACTGATACCAGGATATGACTTATTTATATCTACTCGAATTACTGCCGCAGCGCTTATTAAATTTTTCAGGGTACAAATGCGGTGCTTATTCGGGCAGGGTGCTTAATCGGGCAGCAGCGTTAATTCGGTCATTTACGGTATGTCTTAAATAAATAAATACACTTTTCATTGTGTTCTCATCTTCGGAGCATAATGTTGGTGTGGCAGCCTGGGCACATATACATACATGTATATAAATATATTTTTAGCTGGGACAAAGCTATTGCTAAGGCCTAGGCCTTGATTTGTTATTTTTTAGCCCAAATTATTTTACTCAAAGTAATGGTTAATGAAAATCAACTTTCTGTGGTTAGAACCCTGTTAGAATAAACCCTCAAAGGCAAGTACATGTAGATTGATAAGGGATAAAACAGTGCTGCGCATGTTTGTAGACAATAATATAATACACTATGACGTACATGTAGAGGAACACGAGAATAGTATTGAAAGAAACGAGGCAAAGCCGACTGTTTTCTCTGCTTTTTGAGTGTTCCTCTACGTGACTCATAGCATTTTATATTATTGTCTAGAAACACAAGTGACGCTGTTTTATTCCTTTTAGAAAATAATTAACGAAACATAGTGAGTTTTACATTCCAAAAATGTCCTTGTGTGATGTGACATCATCCCGTTGTTTATATCCAGTTTATAAAATGGAACTTTAGCCAATTGGAGCGTGCGTTATATGGTGTCTAGTTTGTTAATTTTGTCTTGTAACTTTAGGCTCAGACCAGTTGGACCCAGTGTTAGTTGGTTGTTAATAATGGTGCGGTAATTCTGGTCACTTACACTGCTACTGTATAACTTCCACACATCTCTTTTGTTGTACACCAGGCGTTCGTGTATGCCTGTTGCTTTGTTCAGTGCACCTATAAGGAAGCAAGTACCAGAGAACTTCAGTAATATCAAGGTAGGGCCGTGTCAAAGAGTTTGCAGGTGTTGATTTGTTTCTGTACATGACTTTGTGTGGTATAATTTATATAAAATGCATCTGATCGTTACAGTAAATGACTGACAAATATTTGGGGACTTTTGTCCAGTGGCCATTTAATACAGGCTGGCCGCCTAATATATTATAATAGTGGGCCGCTTAATACAGCTAGGTTCGACTGTACCATAATTATGCATTGTGTGTAAATAACAGAGTAAGAATCATGTGTTAATTATTTTGTATTGACTTCTTAATTTATGTAATATTCAGCGAACACTGGAACGAGAGATCCGTGGCTGTCAAACCCTGATAATATGGACAGATTGTGACAGAGAAGGAGAGAATATTGGCTTTGAAGTGATTGACACTTGTCGAGCTGGTAGGTATTGTATTGTTCAGTCAAATTCTAAATAATGTATAATTTGTGATACATTTCTTTGGAGTTGTTACTACGGTAGCTTGAGAATTGGGAAGTATGAGATGAATTATATTGAAACCGTTTTGGACATCTGCCAGTGGTAAATACATGAAACTCAGCATCCTTAGCACTGTCGTTTTTGTTATATATTCCAGTCTTTGGTAAATATTATTTTTAGAAAGTTTAGATACAATTTTAATCTGACAAGTAATTGACAAGCTGTCTTTTTTAAAATTGAGAAATCATGCCACACATAATAGAACTTTTGTAAACATGTAAACTACATAAAAAAATGTACAGTGTATATATATAGCACTTTATAATATACAATCATGACAAGCACAAAATAGTGAAATATGGGCTAATGTCACCTGATCTCTCCCTGCAGCTTATACCAGCTAGGGCTAGAGCTGCAATTTGTATTTCAAGACCTAATATTTGTTGTAGAGTAGCTGCCCTAGGCATATTATTCAGTGTAATGCTTTAAGGATTGAAGATTTATCCCCAGAAGGGTACTCCATATATATGCTATAATTAAGGGTATGTGCCACTGTGAAGGGTATGGTTTTCAAACCATAAGTTGGTCTGGGATAGGGCAGGTATTTTGGGTTTCTAGTCTGGAATAGGGTTACAAAATCCAGCTAACATGTGATGGTCTGTCCCAGTAGCACACCCCCACCTAAACATTTATGGAGTACCTCCCTCAGGATTTACCCAACGCCCTAAACTCAATAAAATCTGGTCTACTTGACAACACTAGTATAAGGTATTCCAAGCCCTCGCCAGCTCATTGTTTTCCATATAGAGATTATTTCATTTTTTTTACCATATTATAATATTTAGTAAAGTATGTGTACGCTCTTGTCAATGTGCTGTGTAAGCTTGTTGGAAGTTTCCAAACATATACAAGAATTATAAACATTACTTGATTGCATAATTAGTACAGTTCATGGTACTGCATGTACACTGTCATCTGAAATGTGCACATAATTATGTTCTTTATTGCCATTTACGGCAATCCTTAATGTCACAAACTGTAATTAACTCATTAATTCATGTAAAATATCAATTCTGCAGTGCGTCCAAATATTCAAGTATACAGAGCGCAGTTCTCAGAGATAACACCCCAGTAAGTACTGTGACAACATTGACATGATTCCACTCCGCTAACCCTTGCTAAAACCATGTGCAGGTAGTAACTTTAGTCTCTTGTTAAAGTGCTGGATCAGGATAGCGGCAATGATAATACAATGCATGAATCTATTAGAATTTTGTGCACACACAAAGAGTAACAGCTGATGACAAATAAAAGTAATCGAACATTTGACTATTTTTATATGTAATAAAGGGAGTTGACAGCTGGTCTAGTCTCTCAAAACTAATTTTAAATATCCCAACACTCGTCTGTAAGAGCTGTAAGTATTCACTGTAGGTAATATTTGTAAAATAATATCTCTTAATTCAGTTTTACTACCATAAGTGTGAATAAATATTATTATTATTATGATGATTATGATTATTATTATTATGATGATTATGAATATATAAACAATAAATACTGCCATATAACTCAGCTCGTTCTATATAACTTTTTACAATAACTTTCTATCCCTCCGTATGATTATGAAACATCTTATGATTATGATTATTATGATTATTATGATTATTATGATTATTATGATTATTATGATTATTATATGATAATTATTATGATTATGATGATGATGATGATGATTATTATGATTATGATTATGATTATGAAATATCTTATGATTATTATGATTATTATGATTATGATGATAATTATTATTATTATGATTATGATTATTATGATAATTATTATGATTATGATTATGATGATTATGATGATTATGATGATTATGATGATTATGATGATTATGATTATGATTATTATGATTATTATGATCTTTATGATGATTATGATGATTATGATGATTATGATGATTATGATGATTATGATTATGATTATGATTTTGAAATATCTTATGATTATGATTATGATTATGATTATGAAATATCTTATGATTATGATTATGATTATGAAATATCTTATGATTATGATTATGAATATAAGTCAGAGTAGGCTAATAATGCATGCTGGTGTTGTAGTCTGCTACTTCTCATATACTATTCTTTTCTGTTTGAGGAAAATCCAGAGTAAACAGCTCAGAAGTCTAATTTAGATTGATTCTGTTGTCACCTGTACTGACTTGTTCATTTATTCATTCAGATCAATAACCAGAGCTTGTAATAATCTGGCACGCCCAGACAAGCGGGTGTCCGATGCAGTGGATGTTCGATCAGAACTGGACCTCAGAATAGGTACTATACATGATTGTACAAGTACTGTATTACAACATAGGCCTGGTAAGCCCTGGTAATTAGCTGGTGGTCCATCAGAAAAATACCTGCCAACTGTCCTGATTTGATTGTACATCTCTAATGTACATTTGAAGTTTCTAGACTGCAAAAAATGGAGAGTCAAGTGCAAATATTTCTTTGAGTGTTTGTTGCCGTGCATCTGCACATCTGCATGATTCACTGGATTTTTAGAAGTGTTCATTTCCCATGCCTCTAAAATCTGATGCTTGTCCCATTTACGTCACAGATACATGCAAACACCCAAAGAAATACTTACACTTGACTCTTAAGTAATTATCCTTAACTACCCTTAACAACCTTTAACTATCCTTAACTGCACCCTTAACTACCATTAATGGTCCAAAAAAGTGTAAGGAACTTTGGTTAAATTGGGTTCTTCTTTGCCTATATATCAAGGTGCTGCATTCACGAGATTTCAGACTCTGAGGTTACAAAAGGTGTTCCCAGAAGTGCTCAGTGAACAGCTTATTAGCTACGGTAAGCATTTGTGTTTTAGTAATGTACATGTACTTGTGATAAAGGTTACAGCAGAGCTAGTTGCTACATGTAAGAAATCAAAGCTCAGGTTTTGTGCATTTGCATTTCTGTATAAGGTTGATAACATCATAGAAATGATCTCTTACGTGTAGCTGGAAACAGTTCTGAAAGTCTGATTGGGGCAGTTGATTATGTTATATATAGTAGTATAGTTAATAATATGCCTTTTATTAACATTTAACTCTGTGGGAAGAGGGGAAGTCTCGGGCAAGTTGTTGTCTGTCAGCCTTGATCTTAACTCTGTACATGTGCTCAGAACTTCTAGCTCCCCTCCCCCTCCCCCCCTTGTTATTGTATGTTGTAACTCTCCCTTGGGCAGTTTAGTTTCAATAAATGGAAGGGCCTGTGTCTGGCCTTTTCTTTACCCCATACTGTTGTTATTTAAGTCCCCTTCGAGAGTTTTAGTTTTAAAAATTGCATATAAATGGCCACAGGCTTGTAGTTCAAGCTTATAGTTGGTACTGGTAATTACTATTTGACTGAGGTTATAAGTAGAAAGAGTGGTTTATGGGGCTGTATGGAAAATAAAATGAAGTTGAAGTACCTCAAATGTGTGGTATATTTATGTCTTGTGACGAGTGCTATGCTATTCTCCGAAGTTGCCATTTTGTTGAGTTATTGAAAAAACATCACTCTCTCTAAATAGGATGCCACTGCAACCATTGCATATTATAACCTTTTACAATCTTGATGCCATTTTAGCTTGCAAGGATAATGCTTTGAGTAACAAATTATTTTCATAAAACACAATTCTTGCAGTGGTAGAGTCTTATGTCATTCAAGTACTACATTGCATGATAATATTATATAAAAGTAACAAAATATTTGGTTCTACAATGTAATAATACAAACTGATATATCTTTCCAGGGAGCTGTCAGTTCCCAACTTTAGGATTTGTGGTCGAAAGGGTAAGTTGAAAAAGACCAAAACTATGTGCACATATTATTCTAATTAGTATTGCAATCAACAAAACGTGATCTATTTCTGTCTAATATTAAAAGGTTCAAATCCACCAATTTTATGTTATGCATACTTGTTCAGTCTTAATTATGAACAATGGAATGTAATAACAACTTTGTTTCAAGGCTTGGTGTTGGAACTGGGCTGAAATCTGGTATAATTTGCTTACTACAGTACATGTATGTATATACCGTAAAATTCCAAAAATAAGCCCCTCCGAATATAAGCCCCTCAAATTCGAAATGCAGAAAACCTCCTATAACAAGCCCCTCCGAATATAAGCCCAGGGGGGCTTATATGTGGGAATTGCCCTCAAATACAAAATACACCGAAGCAAAGTTTATTGCTGTTGTGTTTGAATTGGGCATGTTCAGAGGGATTACGTTGTTGTGAATTTCTAGTTAATTCCCCAATATTATTATTTGTACACTGAAAAATTGCCGACACATATTCCCATCCACTAATAAGCCCACTTCATTTCTAAATGCAAATTTCCCTGCTATAATAACCCCCTCCATATATAAGCCCCTCCCGAATATAAGTCCCTCAAAAAGTTCTTCGAAAAATATAAGCCCCGAGGCTTATTTTCGGACTTTTACAGTAAAGTAATGTGTTACATGTTGTCAGTAGACCTTTGGTGAGAAGTCCCAAAATTTGGTGCTTAGCTAAGGGTGTCAGAACCCAGTGTTGAAATACTATTTGTAACACATTTATGTACCTTTCCTCTTGTAGTATAAACAAGTTCAGCAGTTTGTGCCAGAGGCATTCTTCAAAATTAAAGGTTTGTATGTCATATGCAAAGACTGGTACAGAATGATGGAAGGTGGTGAAGGTTAGGGTAGGCAGACCGCCAGAGTTTGCTTAGATTTGGTTTGGATTTGGTAATTGTTAGGATTTGTGACTTTTACCACTCTATCAAATTCGGTTTGATCCAATTTTTTAGCTAGAGTTTGGATTTCAGCAAAAATAGCTGGGAATGGAATGTCAGTAGTGAGATACATGTAAAGAAACTTAACAGTTGTAGGAACTACATACTTTGTGTGTACAAAGTTCTGTTCTCTGATTGAGTAGGTCAGGGGCAATGCCATTTCATTGTCGGATACTTTTGCTATATTTGTTTTCTTGTCATTTCAGTTACCCACCACACTGAAGAAGGACAGGTGGACTTCACTTGGAAAAGGTGAAAAACCCCAATAATTTAACTAATAAGACCTGAAAGAAGGCTCTAAATTTCTGTTATTTAATGTGCTTGACACTTACTGCATTGTGCAGTTCGAAACAGCATAAATAATATGGAAAAAAGAAAAATATTTTAATCAGTAAGTGATTTCGTTTGTACAGGTTTCGTCTGTTTAACGACACTGCTTGTCTAATACTCTATCAGATGTGTATGGAGGTAAGATGATTGTTCTTGTTGTACACATGTATGGTAAATGTCGCTGACCAGATCTGCACAGTTTACAAGAATTGTATGTAACTATGTATATATGTACAATGTATGTATGTTTGTATGTATGTACGTATGACAATGTATTCATGTATGTATATGTATGTATATGTATATGTGTACGTATATGTGTGTGTATGTATGCATGCATGCATACATGTGTGTGTGTGCGGGGGGTGAATGCATTCATGCGCCGTTGCGTGTACATGTATGCATATGACAATGTATTCATGTATGTACATATATGTATGATTTTTTTAAATAATAAACAGTTGTTTAAATTTTAAAACCAAAAAGTTAGATGTATATTATTACATATTTAATTAGTACGTATAGTTAAATCCTACCTTCACAATCATGCACTCAATCATTTACATGCTTATTTACACTTTCATATGCATGTTCATTATTTTACTAAATAATGCAATATTTACAATAATTATATGTAATGTTCAAGAACTTTTGAGGAAATTGATTTATAATAATGAAATGTCTTTGGACTTCATTTAGAACCCAACAGCAAGAGTTGTGAATACATCTTCACGGCCCAAGAGCAAATGGAGGCCTGTGGCGCTGGATACTGTGGTATGTATGACAGTACTCATTGAAAATGTTCCCCCATTGCCCCCTCTGGATAGACTCACAATCCTGCATGTATAAAGTTTATCCTCGGGTCAAATCACATAGGTTGTTGGACAATTATTTATATGCCCTACTTTGTGGCCAGTGCATCGTGTAATACAAAATTTGATGTACAGTCAATTCCCGCCTTGCGGACACCTCGCTATTACGGACACCTCGCTATTACGGACACCCCGCTACTACTGTCAGGAGCTGAATCCCTGGCTGAAAATATAAAGAGATATATGGAAACAACTCTCGCTATTACGAACACCTCGCTACTACTGACAGGAGCTGAACGATCCCTGGCTGAAACTATAAAGAAATGTATGGAAACAACTCTCGCTATTACGGACACCTCGCTACTACTGACAGGAGCTGAATCCCCGGCTGAAAATATAAAGAAACGTATGGAAACAACTCTCGCTATTATTACGGAAGTGCGGACACTTCACGTGGTCCTAAATTAAAACTTGTATTGTTCTTCTCTCGCTACAACGGACAACTTCGATCTATTTAAATGACATAATTGTTTGCTGTTCGTAATTTTTGTTGGCAGAAATGATAAAATATACAGTACAAACGTTATAAACTTGTTTTCAAAAAACAGACTTAATAACATGGTTTCAATACTATTCCGGCATCATTTTTTTACTACTTTTGTGGTTTTTTACATGTAGTTTTCTTTTCCAGTTCAATCCTTCGCTTGCGCTTTCCTGTAGAGGACTTTGAAGATATTCCCTCTTCGTCAGCGAACACTATCGCTACCCATGATCAGTTCATCAAAACTTGCAAGATATCGTTGATCTCCATAAAACTTGTAAAAGCATGGGTAATATTTTTTTAAGTTTAAGCTCATGTTATCAATAAATAATTTTCAAGTTTTTAAAAGCTTAAAAACTCTTGTTATACAATTGCTGTAAAGCATTGCATTATTGTAGCTTACAGTTCTTCAACTATATTGTCTAGTTATATGTTATCAAGGTTATTAAAAGAAAGTTAAATCACAGTATAGAATATAGTAGCATGTATACGATATATGAGTGATGCTTTACAATAAAAAAGTTGGGTCATTTTAGTCTCACGCCGCTATTGCGGACTCTCGCTATAACGGACACCAAATGACGGTCCCTAAGGTGACCGCTATAACGAGAGTTACTGTATTACTTTTTAAAGATAATCCATACTTCTAAGTCCAAGGTTATTTTGTTGTGAGCAAAATGTGTCAAAGATTTGAGTTAGAAAATTGTCAATTTATCCTGATTTACTCTAAAGTCACCCAAGAAACAAAATCATGTTTACTTAGTCAGCCGCACTTAATTCACAGAATACTTGTTAAATACCATACTGGTCCATTGTAGAGTATTGTTGTATTGCAAAATAAAGTAGAGAATAAAAGTCCTTCCACATCAAGGGCATTTGTATTTATCTTTCAGGAACTAGAGAAAATCGCATCACGAAAGCTGCGTATTAGTGCCAAAGAAACTATGCGAATTGCAGAGAAACTATACAATCAGGGGTAAGTTATTCTACTAAGCAGCAACGAAATGTGATGCATTGGTAACTACATTCTGCTAAGATCATTTTGATTGGTTTAATTATATTTGCCGTAGGTTAGGATTTCTACATAATAACTGTATGTATATAAATGTATTGAAATAGATTGTGTTGATTTCTAATCATGTTTGAAATCCAGTTCATCAAAAACAATAGATTGACAGTGTGTTACTAGTTATGACACTGTTAAAGGGTCTATGCCACGGTAATGCGCATGCTCACTAGTCATGTCAGGAATAAAGCCTTCACACAATCTCGTCCCCAGAGCTCTTCTCTACTGCGCATGTCTGACTTTTACGGTCGAAGAGCTCTGGGAAACCCTTGGGACAAAGTCCG
>JANUFV010099968.1:0-28067 GCA_024757865.1 Epizoanthus scotinus
CCCAAGGGTTTCCCAGAGCTCTTCGACCGTAAAAGTCAGACATGCGCAGTAGAGAAGAGCTCTGGGGTCGAGATTGGAAGAATTAATGAAAAATACCACAAGAATTTGATGAAAGTGTCAGTAATTCCACGAGTGGTATTTGTCACTTTCATGAAATACGAGGCTACAACAGACCAGTCAGTTTCATAATACAACTGGAGTAAATTACACGGGGCGGTACATCTGCCTAATAACACATTAATGAATAACTACCAACGTCATTACTCTACACTATCTGCAGTCCCTCAACTGCTGAACCCCGGTACTGTATGTATGCTTACATGTAGCTGAAAAGCTACACGGGAGCAACTGATATATCAGTATCTGTATATATCTGTATTGTCGCTAACTGGTAAAATAAAAGTTATTAATTACATCCATAAAGTTAATAATTTAGTATTGTAATTAAAGCGTACAGTATCAATAAATATTATGAAACTGGGGAGAATGGTTTTGTGAAAAAACGATCTAGCTGGTGTATATATTCAAATGGGATATACATACCTTGTAAAAAAATTCATTTGTATTGTAATATAGTACCGACACGAGGGGATACATATCTGTCTAATTAATAGTTGACTACGTGTTGTGCAAACGGGTAAAGCGTTGTTGCTATGAACTAGTACCAAAAACAAGGCGGTGAATATGTTTGTTATACTCATAATATTTGTATGTGCTGAAATTTAATATTTGTAAGCGTGAAATTTAATTAAGAAAGCTTAGAATTGGCCATAGCCAAGGTTTGCTATGAAGACCGGGTTCTAATAAGTAGTATGTGGGCATAAGTAGGGATGCGGTATTTTTTGTGTCTGAAACTATGCTATGTTTTAAAATACAGGGGTACAGTACGAGGCGGTAGATATCTGGCACAATAATGGCTGAATTTGGACCGCATGGAGTGTAAGCAGGTACGGTGTTACCTAATAAGTAAACAAGGATTGTGTTTGTGCATAGTTTATTATAATAGTACTAACTATGGTTTGTGTCAGTAAATATGTACCGGTCTGCCACGATAAGGCGAGGCTCAAGGACTCAAAGAACAATACATGTTTAGAATAAACAGGTGCATGAATTTGTTATTATATAAAGTACAAGTCAAATGAAATTGATTAAAGGTATTGAGATATAAACGTGGAGAAATGTTTTGAAAACGGCTAATTCACAATAGAACGCATAGGTGAATCTGATTTAACTTGAAGGACGTGATTAGAAGCTATCACTTGAAAGGTTTTTTAAAAACATTTCAGTCGTTAAACATACTAAGATGTCAGTCAATTTTCAACTTTCAAAGCTAGCTCTAGCAGTCTACGTGTCAAACTGCAGATTATTTTGTCTTCTATTGTTACTCATAAGCTGAAATATATCTAACGTGAAGGTCGAGATTTCCCTTGGCTGTGTACCTCCTTGAAATCAGTTGTGTTAGACTCCAAGGATGTATTCTAAATATCTGTTTCCATTAAGTTAGACCATTTCTAAGCGGAGCATTCGGTGTTTATGAAAGAAGTGATGCGATGTCCAAATATCAGTTTCATTTCATTGTATTTCCACCATTTCTAAGAGTATTCAGTGTTCATTGTGGATGTGATGTCCATTAAAGAGGTCAAGGACAATTTAGTACCAGCAGTATTATACAATAGTTTAGTGATCCTATATGTCCAAATATCAGTTTAATATAATTTAGACCATTTGTAAGAGCCTTCAATTTCGACCATTTCTACGAGCATTCGGTGTTCATATATTGTTGGTACTGCATGCTGTCTATGAAAGCACTCTATGAAAGGAGGTCGAGAACAAGATACCGATAGTACCAGCAGTATTATACAATAATTTAGTGCTGTAATGTCCAAATACTAGTTTCATTTCATTTAGACAATTTCTAAGCTCATTCAATGTTCATTGTTGTTCCAGCAGTATTATACAATCATTTAGTGATACTATGCCAAATACTAGTTTCATTTCATTTATACAATTTCTAAGAGCATTCAGTGTTCATTGTGGATGTATTAGCTATGAAAGAAGGTCAATAATAATAATAATAATAATAATAATAATAATAATAATGGCTATTGTGTAGAATACGCCCCCCCCCCCAGAGTCTTAGAAAGTAGTTGAGGGGGGGGGGGGGGATGTATTCTACACAATATCCAGAATAATATAGTACCAGCAGTATTATATAATAGTTTAGTGATCCTATTTCCAATTATCAGTGTCATATAAGCTAGACCATTTCGAAGATCATTTAATTTTAGTCCATTTCTAAGCTATAGCATTCAGTGTTCATACATTGTGGGTGCCTCTGTCTATGAAGGGAGGTCAAGAACAAGATAGTACCAGCAAATGGAAGCAACTGGAAGCAACTGGAGCAATAATAAAGTTCTCAGTGATGCTACCACTAATAGTATATAAATAGTTTATCACATAACAAAATTTAAGAACAATGGCGATACCTCGGTTTGTAAACTTACACGTGTTCTTTAAATTAACCGGCTTTAAGAGAACATTTTTAACTTTTCTTGGTTCTTTCATTTAGTTTGGAGCCTTCAGCTCTTTGAAGAGCTGGCTCTCTATAAACCAGGCCTCGCTATCAATAGACTTTAGACGACTACGAGTAGTTGCTAAAACTAACTAAAGCAAGCAGACTACAGTCGATATTGTAAGTTCTTTTGATGTTAAGTTTAACAATGTTGTGATTTTTTTTATAGAATAGGACCTGTGATTAATTGCTTTACTGTTAGAGAGTCAGTCTTCGGTATTTTCTGCTTGCGCTTCGGAGTGTTTGCTAAATCTTAGAAGTCATGGATCGATCGCACTTTTCACAGACGAAACTTTGATTACAAACTACCGAGGATGGGTGTCAGTTATTTTAAAATCGTAAAACAAGACTAATTTCATTGTTAACAAAAGACAAAAACAAACTTAGCTGATTAAGTTCAAAATTATCGTACGTTTCCCTAAGACTAACGCCAGACATCCTATTTCCACTCCAGGAAGGGTGAAGTTTGTCCAAAAATAGATTACGTTTCAGTATGTTTCTCTACAAACCAAATTCAAGGGCTTCGATCGGATTGTTATTTTCGGGTTTCGCTCATACCCGACACCTCAATTTCTAATAATAACGAACTCTTTATCACTTTGTGGTAATTACTAACCTGGTATTCCCGGGAGACTGTCAGTACAAAACAACCTTTTAAAACAAATGAAACGGCTTGTCGGTTGGAGGTGGACTTAATAAAAGGTTTAAAAGGTTCGAAGGGAGGAGCAGTTATTAAAACAATATGAATATGGAAATGCTGTGCAATTTACAGCGAAGTAGAGACAAAAGAACTACGCAACAAGCTAGAAAACACTATTTTTAGACTAAATAAAGCGAAAAATCGCATCATGTTCTTGGTATGCCTAACTGATGCCTAATGCCAACCAAATATGTCTTCAAGTCGATCCAGGCTTGTTTCGTTTGATTACTGATTTATTTGTGAAAAGCACTGATGTATTAAAGCCCGTGTCAGCACGTTGCAGTTTAAGTCGTTTTCTATAGGAGTAACTTTTCGTAAACAAAATGCAATATAGTCTTGAATGTCATTCGAGGGAATATTGGGTAGGTTTTTAGCAACACGTTCACATCTGCATGAGTGAATTTCAATAAAACAGAAACAATTGCTTTACTGAAGAACTTGCTATTAACGAAGTTGCTGTTTTAAGCGTATGAAATGTGCCCATTTCAAAGGAGCATGCGGTAATGGCTTCATTTGATAAGTTTCTCATTTTCAAGCCGCTGCTGTTATGGCAAAGAAATAAGCATTCAATCTGTAGTGTAGTACAGCTGGCTAGAATTGCTCTTCAACAAATGGTTCAGTGGCCTTTAGTAGCCTAGGGGGCCGGTACAACGGAAACAGAATCATTATTTCCAAAGTATACTATTAACAAAAGCGACCGCGGTAGGTGATTTCACTCTTTTTATTACTGTATGGATGTAGCCTCACACCAAACTTTAATTTGTGGGCAAATCCGCTGCTTTTGTCGGCGTTCTGGGAAACTATTTATCAATGTTCGCGCCATGTTCTTTAATTATTTTCAAAATAAAGGGGACGACACGTGACGTAGGCCCTGAAAAGATTTAATCGGCGGTGTAGCGGTGAAGAAAGAAAGAGATATTCATTCGTAATGAATAGTCATTGCCATAAAATTTTGTAATAATTTGCTTTAATCGGGTGGTGTTCAGAATTCAATTTGTGTTTGTGGAACACAGCTTGAGTGCTATAGAACTGCCATAACAGATCCTAATAGACGATAAAATGCCGCCGCGAGGCAGATCCGAGAACTTAGTTTACACTGAAACGATTTAGAGAACTATTGCTTATCTCTTTGACCAACAAAAACATAGTTGTTTGTTTTTCAGTCTCTATAAGGATTTCGTAAGTTCACTTCATTGTCACTGTAAGGGGAGTATATTCGTATATTTTGAGAGGAGAACTAAGCCGGAACATTTTGATCACACTAGGTACAGTTGAAAGACTTGGGAAATCAGTAATCGAGTTGAAAATACAACTCACGCCCAAATACTCGTTCAAATGGCAAACTTAAAACGTTCTTGGTGATCGGAAGTTTGCGCTGCATGAGGCTTTTGGCAAGGTGAAAATGGCCTTTTGAGCAGCATACATTCATAGGGATAGGCCATAGGTGGTGGTAAATAATTTGCTATCAAAGGTTAAGTTTTAGATACCTAGATATATTCACAGCGATTGTGGTAATCGAACAATTCATGTATTCCAACCAAGTCTTTTTGCTCGAATAGTTACTTACTTGAGGTATAACTCAGTAAAATAGGAAAATCATCTCTATTTTGTGTTTTCAGTAGTGCTTTCGCGTTATTCAGTTAGAATTCGTTTGCCCTGTTGTATTGTTGAGAATACTTGAATATTTTATTCCTTCGTTGTCTTCTGCTCAGCAACATTTCTTCGACCGCACAAGTTGAAGAAGCTAAGCTGATCAGTTTGAGCATTAGGAATTCAGTTCCCATAAATGCCGTACGTATACAAACGACAAATGTTCAAATAACGGATATTCTCTCTCTAAAGCTGCTGAAATCACATCTGTATTCAGTATAAATCAATTAAATAGTCTCTGAGGCAAAATTCTATATAATCAGTGTCTGTGGACCCGCACTAAGGCTTAGAAGTTTCATTCAATTAACATAAATTTCTATTGCTAAGGAGAGCCATCTTCTTAACTTGAGGTCTGTTATCTGTTTGTGGAGATGTATGGATAACAAGATATGGATTTGCTGAACTTTACTTCCGAAAGTCTAGTATATACTACTAGTACAGATTACTTTGGCACTTAAAACAAAGGGAAATGCTTTATGCTTCACATCAGTTTTAGCTTGATTAGTTATTAGAATCTGAGTGAGAGAAATATATATATATACGAATACTGTTTATATAGAGGTCAAAATCACGCCCAAAAAAAATATCTGATTTTGAATGCCAAGTATTTCGTCTTTTCCCACTTTGAATTTAAAATCTCCAATTCAAGTGACAATTGACAAAATCTAGCATTCACTCGCTCATTTCGTTTTAATCTTTCAGCTTGGATGCCGTTTTAGTAATGTTTTCGTTTTCTCAAATCCTACATTGTCTACTGAATTGTGAATTGTGTGTTCAAAAGTTATTTTATATTTAAAAACTCAGACAAATTCCAAAGTTACTGCCGGCAGTCGAACCCTTATATTTCGGGTGTTCGTTTAGTTTTGTTAATTACTTAACAGATTTCTCTCATTTTCGAACAGTAATTTCTTTTATTAACGAACTTAGCCATTTCACAAATGCACTTTTGCTAAAGTCTAAATATTTTCATTTCTTTAAGTTTGAGATTGAAAATAAAGGTTTACTGAAATAGCGGCGTTTCCGATCTAGCAATTTAATAAAATTAATTTTCTCAGTCAACTAGATACGACGTTCGATTATTAACGAGGTATATCGTCCCTATGTACTTGTCAGCTGAATTCCAGTTAAAGCAAATAGATAGAAAGAAGGATTCGAAGAAATAATAGGTTTAAACTTGAAGAGCACTACAGGCGGTGATTGTGATAGAACTCTTAAACTCTCAAAAACTGAAATACAGCCAGCTTGATAAAAGGATATGATGAATTATCAATTGGCAACTCTGTGGGGTATATGAGCGAATATATTATGATGATTCTACTATCAGTATAGAGGCACCACTTGAAACTGTGCAGATGTATTCAAGATCACTTCTGATGTCTAGGAAGCTATCAATAGAAACTACTTCCATATGGAAACGTAGCGGCGAAAGTGTTGTATAAAACAAACTCGCTGTGCGAAGTAGTGTGTGACTCAACTTGTCAACCTGTAATGTTCCCTACTGATCTAGACTCGCTATAGCTAACACGACTTCTAATATTGTTATTTCTTGCTCTTCTCAAGATAATAAGGAGGCGCTTCCTGTTCTTTTAAGGAGTTTGCTAAATTTATGATTTGAAAGCTAGCCTGTCTGTGAATCATGCAGTTGCTGCAACGCTGTGCCGCTTTTGGTCATTCGAGCCTCAAATTCAATTCAATGTGTCATGGGAAAACATAAATCATTTCTTTTTTCTTTTCTTAGCTATACCTGCCTTGGTTTTTCGCGATAGTTATTCAACAATTTATTGGAGAAGTTGTGTTGTCTTGAGGCTCTCAGTACAAAGTGAAAAGAAAGAAAAATAAATTTTCGTTTGTCGAACCTCAGTATGAAAAAAGATATATATAAACTTCACATGCATGATAAAATCTATCAAATGTTTTCATGGTTTTCAATATGTTTTCACATAGCTGGCACCTTCTCCAGTGTATCTGGAGAAGTAACATCAAATCTCCCCATTGCATACTATTTATTTTTAATGTAGATTCTTACTTTGTCTTCCTAAAGTAGCCGGCACAAATTAAATAGCTGGAGTAGATGGTGAATTTCGCTGGCTCTTATTGAAAACCCTGGGTTTTTTCTGTTTTTAAATAAAAACATCAGCTTTCTTGTTTTTACCTTTTAGCAGACATTTGAGGGTGGGATATTTTAAGCTGTTAATTTTATCATCTCCTGAAATTATATGTTCTCGTGTCAGTGCTATAGCCCGGATAATATTAATAGAAGCAAACTAACGAACTTTTACTTGAAAGTAATGCTTTATAAACATTAAGTTTTACTGAAAGTCGTTTGTCTTCAGTCTACAGGACCAATATCGACCGTTTGTTGCTAAGAAAGATGTAATGCTGTATGCAAACTGACGGCGAGAACTCCCTCGAGTAATTTGTATGCAAATAACTAAGCAATTTCTATAAAAGCTTTCAACGCAGTAAAAGTGAGCTAATATCTATATATATATGTTATCAATCGCTTTCATTCCAAACTGAAAAATTTGGTTTCCTTAGTACTTACGTCGGGTTTAATTACTACATTAAGCGAGATACACCATTTATTTGCTTTGAAAGTCGGTATTACATGTACTAGATATACAGACACAGGGCCAAGGGGGAACCATTTATATGTATGACCGAATTGTTTCGGATATATACTTATACATGTTTATTTAGATTTGAACTAGAAATCTTGAAATGCAGTGAGGAGTTTCTGCTAGTTTTCGTGCTGTGTTGAAACCACTCGCAAAAACGCATTATATTATGAGACAATAAATATTTCTTTTAAATTAAATTCAAGCAAAGTATTAACAAGATTTCAATCTTTCAACTTAAACAGCTCTCCTTATACACGGTGGAAAGAGATGAATTTATTGGAGTTCACGAAATTGTCCAATCTAAATATTTGTTCTTGAAGTAAAACTCTGTAAAATGATAAGATTAAGAGAGTGAGATATATTTGAAAATACTGATTTTAAGAATTCTGTTTTCTTTTTCGATCTATCAGCAGCCGCTTTTGCTGTTATAAAAATATGAAAATAAAGAAACAGGTGAATTCTGAGTAATTACCATATATGAATAAATGAAAACTCTTCTTGTCAGGTGAAAAGTTCTAAAATATAGTAGAAATGAACTCAGATATTTAGAGAAATCGGTGTAATGCCGAACCAACTTGTTCCATATATCGAAAATAGTTCCTGGACGCTAGTTTGCTGCTTCGGAGGTTGCTTGGTTTCTGATATTAATCTTCGACTCGATTTATACATAAAGGCTGCAAACTGATTATACAGTCGGAATAGGGGGCGAAACAGATTGCCGGAAAACAAAACTTTAACGGTTGTGGTCTCTATTGATTTATTACTGACTAATTCCAGCTCGATAGAATACATTGGTTTGATGAAACTATGTTAATGGATGTTTTGATTCAGTCGAGATTTTCCTCGATTGATTTATGGTTCGGTGGTTACACACTGACGCCGGTTTATCTAAAATGTTAAACTGCTTTTATTCATTGCTTCCAGCTTTCCATTGTTTGAAATCTCGGAATAAACTTGTCATTGACATTAAGAGAACCACGCAGCGCGCTGTAAGACCAATAGAAAAAGCACGCTGGCCAATTGATCGGCCCTTAGATGTCGAACATTTGATCGATCGGCATCAACCTTTTCTGTTTGATCAACGCCGGCAGTGGCGCCCATCGCTAACTATTTATTAACAACAACTTGAAGTAATTTTCTCCAAACTCTTCAACTTTAAATCGTTTGATTTCAGATGTTAGACAGCTGCATGTAGAAAAGATGTTGTTCAAATTACTTGTGTTTTAAAACACGTTCACAAATAATCGTTGTGGGAGTTGATTTGTAAATATAATACAACGGTAGATTAAGATATTTTTTCAGCAAACCAAGCTGGAGATAAGACCGAATAAACAAAACTCAAACTATAATTTCTTTGGTCTCAGTATATGTGCAAAATAGATATTTAATGAGTACTGAACAAACGAGATAGTGAGGCGTTTCTATTTAGTCATTGCCAGTTTATACTGCTATCCCGGTTGAGAAAGGTAAAGTAAACTGTACAGTTGGCTTGTCGATCCGCACGTCACTGTTACTGTACACTGTCCAAACTCCAACCCTGATAAACAGATTCACACTACAGTTTGGGGAGGGGTTAGCTTGACAGAACTGAGATGATATAGGGATAAGATAATCTAAATATTTTGATGAAACTGATTTCAAATGGAGAAAAGAAATTAAAAGAGCGATAAGGGTAGACTCTTACTATTAATTATAACAGTTTGTTTTCTGTTAACTATTTTATGCTGTTGGATAAACAAGCTTTATTTCTGTCGATATACTTTAACTTCAAAGCATGAGGTGGAAGTAACACTGAAGTCAATTAATCGGTAAAGATCCTTGGCAAAGTTTAGAAAATGTATGTCAGAGACAAGACGATTTGAAAAATTATTTTAATCAATGGAGAAATAATTAGATTAAGAAAACGAACGAATAGAGTTACAACCTTTCACAGAAATCCGTTTATTCTCCTCCAAACCTTGTTGAGGGCTAGGCTGTGTAGCAACTTCATTTGCTTTATTGAGAGTAACTTTACTTTCGAATAACAGCAATTAAGATGATTACAATTTGTGTTGCATGTTCTTAATCGTTATCAGTCGATATAGTCTTCTGGTGCATACATGACCATATAAGTCGCTATGATATATTTTGTATTTCATATATCGTGAAGGTTTGGTTATTCTCGTGTTGTCGTTATTATCGTTGTCAATTCAGTCTAGCTGTGCTCTAAATCACTTCTTTAGCAACATAAATCGTGTCTGTTGAGCTGCAAGTCTATATATGACACCGACATGCTCGAAAAAATAGTTTATTAGTCTTTTTGTGGTCGGCACATCCTGGTTTATAATACAAACATATTTGCAGTTTTGAAAGCGATCCAGAATTAAAGATCGGGTCACACTCGACGCAATGTACTCGACCTGTAAAATAACATTTTCCAGATATTGGCGTTTCGATTTCAAACATGAAAAAATGCTTATTGAATAACGCGACTCTACAAGGTTGATAAGGCTATCAAAGATCAACGCTG
Source organism: Epizoanthus scotinus (assembly GCA_024757865.1). Classification (NCBI taxonomy): domain Eukaryota; kingdom Metazoa; phylum Cnidaria; class Anthozoa; order Zoantharia; family Epizoanthidae; genus Epizoanthus; species Epizoanthus scotinus. Next base: position 10,053 of record JANUFV010099968.1, read on the forward strand.
AAGTATAGCCACGGATTTATTGTAAAGATAATCTCTTCTTCAAGCCAGACAGATCGATTACACTTTCGATATTTCAACTAGGTGTCAATGCATCCGATCCTATGGTAAACACTGTACAACACAACACTTATCCAGGCGTTTAGTCGCATATCTTTCGTCGTGAGATATCAGTTCCTTCCTGCGAGAAATTTACAGAAGTTGGAGAATTCACCCCGAGGGGTTCAGCACTGGCTGGATCATATAGTGATTAAATATAACACAACTGTTTCATCCGATAAATCAAAGTTATGTTCTCTTGAACTATAAACTTATTTTCCTTCTCGTTTTTTCTTGTAAATGATTCTGTTGTTCATTTCGAAACGACATCGCAGATCAAATCGCAGAACGTGGTCCGATAAAAACATGATAGTGGCAGATTTTAAAAGTTGTCAAAAGTAAAATTGATGGGTCATTGAAATAAATATTAAATGCATGTCATGTATCTGGGAAATATCTTTCTTTAACTTTGAATTTAACTTAAATGTTTTGAAGTGGACACTCAAGAATCATATCGCAGACGTGTCTGACACCCAAGTCTAGAAACTTCCACAAGTTAATGAGATATCTCCTACTGGAAAGCAAAATTGTTTCATGTTGCATGGGATGATAAATCACATTGAGATATGTCACTCTTGTAGAAGACTTCCTGGCCATTGGGCTGTTGAGTGCAGAAATTTGGTGGGTTTGATTCCGAACTGAAGCAGAAGCGATTCTTTGTCGAATGACTCAATAAACTTACAATTTTTGGTACACCTCGAAGAAGAGTTCCAGAAGATGAAATCTAGTTGTGATTTGCTCGAACAGAGTTTGTTGTCCAGGTAGTTTAAATGTCAGAACTGACCTTACCAAGGACCCTACGCTACAATGACTTGTTTAAGTTTACTTATTTCTAACGTTAATACTCGGCCACTAAAACTGATCAGTGAGATGTCGGTAGCAGACTGAAATATCCAATCTCTAGTTATTTTAGGTTTCATCTACGGCTACTTCCGGTAAAGACCGCACTCACAATGTTTAGCTTTGTTTATTGTGGTAACTATTTCTTTATCTCAATTTTTCTTATTTAATAACATCTTTGTGAGCAACGACAAAGTCAGAAATGGGATGATGTAAGAACAATTTAGCTTTTCAGTCAGCAACATATTTTTTTAATCTGAATCAAACAAAATACACTGATCTTCAAGTTTGACTGTGAAAAGATTCTAAACATATTTAAAAACACGTTAGATTGGATCAGTTAGTGTAGGGGACAACATTCAAGTTAGTACTGCGAGGGGCTGATCATTTACTGATCAATTAATGATAAACTGGAGCTGATATGGCCCCAGGCTAAATGACAGCCACATGCTTTGTTAATAGATAATTGAAAATATTTAATCGCCTTTTCATTCGGTGAAAGAGATGAAATAATCCTGATTAAATATATGTATTTCTAAGCAATTAAGTTTTCATGTCTACATTGAATCATAGCTGCTCACTTTCAGTCCAAGAGTATATTGTTCATTAGAAGGCGCTAAGGCAGGACTGGTTCAATAAACAACTCAGTTGAGTTTGAATTAGAGCAAAGCTAGTTCTTCTTTTATTTTTCGAATTTTGGTGAAAAACTGCCCTTTTCCAAAAAAGATTTTTTCTCTTTTGCCGCTCCATTTTACCTTTTTATTTGCCGAAATTTGTTTTATTCGGTCCAGTAACAATTTTCTATAAGCATACAGCCCGGGGTCGACTGATATCAACACCAACAGCTATGCAACGTGTCAAATATGGCCACTTCAAACGGATATCAGTTATATATATATATTCTATGTTAGCGAATAGGCTAAATGACGCCGAGAATGTAAAAGCCGATCAATGTTTTATGCATGTTTTTCCTATGTAGGTTTTAGATAAAGTTTCTAGTAAGCGCCCGTTATTGTCTGACGACTGAAGGGCTAGCGCTCAAAACGTCAGCTCAAGCCTTCCACCCTCACAGCGAAAAACTTAACATAATTTCAAATGAAGTGTTTTACTAGTTACCCATGTATGGTATCATGTTTAAGCGAAGAAAGCCAAGACATTAGCTAAAGCTAGTGATATGTCGACCAGTTCCCTTTGACATCTTCTGATAATTTACACGATTTGAAAATATTGATTTCTCTCTCAGCTCGTTAAAACTCTAAACGCTGTGTCTTGGTTCTTGTTTTATTATTTAACCTCGCAAAGTTTACCTCGATGTTTAGTTTGATTTTGATAATAGCTTTTAAAAAGACACTGAACTGAATGATCAGATATTTCACGGGGCAAATATAGATTTCCATGGTGACTAGTTTAGGATTTGTTTATTTATTATAGGGCATTGAAGAGTACACCAAGGTTTTTTACTTCAGATAAACTATTGTTGACTTGTATCCAATTATGAGAAATAAAAACAGTCGGTTGCAATTTTTTAAATTTTTGTAATATATATATTTATTTACATTCCCTCTAATGCACGAACGTAGCTGTGGTTTCGCGGTTAGTATTAAGGTCAATTGTCCTAAATAAGATTAACAGCATCTGGCACAGCGTAATGCCTAACGTGGATGGAATAGAAATCCTGAACATTATGCTCGTGTGAGCCATTAATACAGACTCTTTATTCTGAGGGTACATTTGCATTACCGTAACAATGATTAATTCAATACACCTAATGTGTACACTGAAGCATAGCTGTATGAACAGTTATTTTGGCTTTGCGAGGAAAGTATCATTTTTAAGTCTTTCAAAGTTCAAATTTAAAACGTTTTGTTGGGTATAAAGTATAATTGAAAGAGTATCTGAGGTGATGTGGATTAGCAATAAATTCAGTAAAAAGAACAACTGTATGACACGTTTTCTCCTTTGTAGTGGTTAATTCTGCGCCAGTAATAAATGAAATTATTAAGTAGCTGAATAAATGAAATTCATATTCTTCGCACGCCGAAACAGACTGTTTGTTTTATAGCAATTTTGTTTGCAAAATTTGGGCTAATCTCACGCGCAGTTACGGGGTCTGTTAACTTTTGTAGCAAACCTTGTGTATTTATCCATTCCATCGGACCAGCCGCAGTAGCTAACAACACATATTTAAACGACAGCATGTTCACACGTACAAACACTAGGAATCGGAGAATCATTGCTGAACTGAGATTAAATCGACACAAAATGCGCGCACTGATCACTGGATGGCCAGATTTCGCCACAGCATCTCATTTATTTTGTTTGCAAACACTATTTACTATTTCATTTAGATAAAACAAAAAAGCCTTTCATTTTCACATTATCTTTTGTGGGATGGGAACGCGCGACACGTATCACAGTCTGTAGTTCGCACGAAAAATGACAATGAAATTATACTCTTTAGAAATCGGTGTTTGCAACCACTCCTGAGTCTATTATGCTATCGGCAGCGTATGGAGAGCAAAGCCGGAACCGCTGACTTCCAGTTTCTGTCCTAAGCGTAAACTAAAGCTCTTAAATGCCCTTTTAAAAATCCAACATATTTTTCCTTTTGCGTCGTACTCTGCGCTTCATCAATCAATCGACAAAGATACATTTTTTTCTGTGAGTGAATTAGTTTCGTAGCTTTAAAAAAGCCTTGGTTTCCATCCTTCTTTCTGCTTAGAACACACACAAATTGTTAGAATAATATCTGAGATTAGTCATGTATTTGGGAAGACTTATAATGTTAGGCCTTACCAAAACTATAAGAGTTCGATGTTGTAGATCAGTGAAGCCTTTTGGAAAGAATCAGTGGCTAGTGTCTGTCAGCTGTGCTATTCCTATACGATATCCGTCAAGTTTGAATCAAAATTATCGCATGGTAAGCGAGATAAGTACGGATGTTTTCTTTTCTATTAAAATCACGATTAAAATGGCATTACGAAGATAAGAAAGCGGACGCCCCGATGGTAATCTTTTCACAAGACTGTATCACTACATCGCCGCCACTTCATCTATAGAAGAGTGATATATGCAAATCCTACTGCAATCGCTCTACGAGCCAGCCGCACCCGGGTCTCATTTTTTTGACCCCGAGATTTTACTTGATAACTGAGCTTTAATAATCTTAAAAGTAAACAGACCACTATTGATTCAAGTACTTTCAATAAGCGCGGTGATTATTTGCAATAAAACAGCTGCCCATCCACCAGAGGCAAAGTGACCAATGTTGTTTGTTGTTTACATTTAATACATCCCAAGTGTGTATATATATATATATGTATATATTTATATAAATGTTGCAAGAAGAGGATTTGGCTAGCTTAATAGTTTTCCCAAGGTCTCTTGGTTGAGGCTGAGGGTAAATACTAACGTTCGTGTACTTTGATATAATGACCGTGTTTACATGAAATGCATTGCTAATGACCATTAAGTTAATTAACTATTGTTTACCAACTGTCATTAGTACGTTATTTGAACTCTTTTTGACATCTACCATCGAATGGAAACCCACTGATTTGTTGCGGCAGTTCAGAGAAGTTATATTCTCTGCTGCCCTAGGTTGAAATTGTCATTAGTACGTTATTTGAACTAAATAAATAAAAGTTATTGTATTGTATTGTATTGTATGGTTCAGCTATTTGCGCCAGTGTACATTGTACGTGGCAATTAACATCCTTTCATGATACGCCTATTGCTGTGCGTTAATCGTCTTCACACGCTGTCACATATTTGCAAAGCTATTGAGGAGTCGCTGTTAACGTTTTTCAGATGCTAATTGTATAGGATTGGAAACAGATATTGAAGCTAGAAGGTGTTAATGCTTCTTAACAAAAGGTTTACTTTCAAAGTATAACCCACAAACACGTCACCTCTACTAATAACACTATACTAAAAAGATAGTTGCCGCGATATTCTTTCCTGTGTTTCAATAGATCTTTTAAGGAGTAGCAAAGCCAGTGGTAATAATACTAGGATTAACACTGGATATCTGACATATACATTACAAGAAATAAGCAAATAGGACATTGACGTTGAAGACTCCATTGTGCTTTTTCAGTATTACAGCTGAGTTTTCGCACAGAAAAAATACCATGGCAGCTATCACAAGCTATGCTTTGAGCTTAAAATAATATTAGTTACAGCTTGTTCAAAGTCTGTATTTATAAATCTCAACATTTACAACAATACTTTCTGTACAGCAATTTTGGGATATAGACTTGAAAATTATTGCAGTCCACATTTCATGCTAGGTTCTGTCTTTTTGTAAAAAAAAACATAGAAAAAACAATCTGTGTGCTTGACCTCCAAGGTCCATATTTACTTTGATAAAGAAAGTGTAGGCTTTTGAATGGGCTTTTGAAGTATTCTACGCCTGTGTAATCAGTCTATCCCCCATAATATTCCTAATTGATTCTATCAGCTTTACTGTTCATTCTAGTCCCCCAAGTCAATGTCATCATCATCTTCCAGATCGTCTATATCCAGTTTAAGATTCTTGTTTTTTAGCCCGCGGAGGTCATCCAGAGTTCTGCCATCTGGAGATAACTGTACTTTGGTGTGATTCATGTGTGAGTTGTGAGAATTCCTGTGGTTCAACCTGGAGGGTGGCATAAAAGGCGCGAGTTAGAATTTATTAACACAGTATAGACATAAACCCAAACTGCTTTTCTTCTCTTTCCATGTGACATAAAACATTGATGAGAGGTTCACAAGAAAACACAGGGACCAAATTGAAGCTAGTGTTAAGTAATAAGTTCGTTGTGAATGGGGTTAAAAACGATGAGTGAACAAATTATCAATATGACAACCAGTTTTCACAAAAGAATTAGGTTAGTTAAGTTTCCTTTGATATATCGAGAAACATATTGTTTATAGGTTTGTATATTCGCGTTCATCCGAGAATATGATTATTTTTGAAGATTTCAAAATAAAATTACATATGTTATATATACACGAACGAACCATAGTAATCGACATCAGCACTTAAAATCAGTTTACAAACAGTGTTAAAGTAATATTTCAGTATTTGGTTGAATTTTAAGCCATTAAGAATTGACTACATGTGGAAGCAGTTTTAATTTCCATTATGGAGGAGTAATAAAAATTTAATTATTTTTTTCTTTCCTATATTATAAGCCATCTCGTCTTGGCGATGTGGTAAAACCGTTTTTCAAAATCCCAAATGTTTATAGTGTAAAAATAAAATATATTAGATTAAATGACGGCAGTCAAATTATAAAGTGTGCATACTGCCTTGAACACCGTCAAAGAAGATGTGCAAACTGGACAACTGAGAACTCTAAGTGCACAAGCTGTAACCAACATTCAACATGCGGGTTTTCTTACAGTACACATATATTTAGCTTGTTTATGTTGGCAAAGCAAGCCCGAAAGGTCTATTGCTCGAAAGGTTATTCCAGTGAGATATGTTTTCCGAATGCAATATATTTATATTTGGGAAGATATTTAATTTTAAATTATAGGTTACAGATAATTCAGTTTTTTTTATCTAAGACCCAGAGGTGAGAACACCTTAATGTATGTTTTTAGAATCGTTCTTTCTTTTGTCAAAAGAGTCAAACTAATATTTTTTATGATTATATTAGAAACCATTTCTTAGGTTGCATGGTAAAAATATTGCTATAGGGACATTTGAAAGTGATTCTAGATGACGGAAATGATTGGAAATAAAGTTGAAATGAACCGCTGCAAATTTCGCTGTATCATCTCTATAAAGACGTTGATATCTTGTGGCTATTCATGATCCACGAACTGTATAATTATTATTCTGAGTGAAAACGATATTATTACCGTATGAGATTCGTCTTCCTCTTCTTGCAATTGTAAAAATATTATCAAAAAGTCTAGTACGCTTTTCTGTTGATTCTGCAAGATGTAGAAGTCTAATTAGCCATAGAAAACAGAAATCTGTGTTTGTTATGGTTTTGAAAACATCTCCTCGTTATCGCAGATAAATTGTACTTTTGACTGATTTACTTTGCCTCAGGCAGAGAACTCTGAATGGAGTTGACCATTGAAAGCAGTATAGCGAATATATGTTTGTGTATGCTATCTTTAATGTGCATGCATCAATCGTGTGTAAGTCATCACACATTTGAACTAATTCAAGTAGTTTTTGTACCAAACAAAATAGTCTTCCCAGCAACTAACAAACATTCTAGTTTGGTCAAGCCTACGTGGTATGTGTTACTTACAAGTTATAACCCATCACGTATGAAACGAAAACAAAAAATACAGTACAGGTATATTCGATTGCGGTAAAAAGAATCACAATAAGATCTCGATAAAGATTACTTTAATATTTTCTTGATCGGATAGTAACAGCGGTATCGTAGATAAAACAAATATATACATATATTTTCTTGCAACGAATGATTTTCGTTTGAAGAAAAGCAATAGTTGTAAACCCGTTATTTAACGGCAACGAATAATACACAAGCATTATTTCAAACGAGTAACTGAATCCAGCGATCAATGTCGCTATCATTTTGTCACTTTGTGTTTGGAGTATTGCTCTTATAAGAGACGAAATGAGAAACTGACACACAGGATGATAGTCATATCATTACAATTACCCACATAGCCTAGGAAAGCAACTAAACCGAAACTTAAACATCGTGCACCGAGAAGCAGGCAATATTTTAGTTTTTCGTTCTAAGAACTTCCAAGCATGCTAAGGAATGCCGATGAATCTTTAGAGCAAAATGAGACGTTTGTTCTCCTAGCAGATCATTTTTAAAATACTGATTTTTGAGACTATTATTAAATGTGAAAAGAGTTTTCTCTTCTCAAACCCGCAGTATTGCAGGTGAAGAGGTGTTTTTCTACTTGTGTTATTGTTTCAGGTGGTAAAATGATGGAGATTTAGAAGGGTTTATAATCACTGCGGGTTCGGCATCAACGAAGGCGCGTTCTTTGGCCATGTTGTTTCCTCCCATTTGTCGCCTTCTGGTCTATTGATGTATTTTAATAGACTAATTTTTTCCCCCATAAAACTCCTCCTTCAAATTTGCGTCTTTGGTTTGCTCGCCACAAGAAGAAACAACCAAGTGACATGTGATTAAAGCTGAAGCCTTCGACATCTCGACAAGCTGTTACATGTTGTTCTTGTCTTTCAACATAAGTTAAGTAATATTTCTCGCATTTTGCAAGGGATCATTATTGGATCAAACCCAGGTAAACAAATAACCACGTAAATAGAGTAATCTTTGCTAAGTACTTGAGAAAATTACGTGGTATCTGTTCTAAAACCAAAGTAGATATTAGAGGAATTAAAGAGCTTTTTAGCGAGTTTAGGAAGCGAAACATTAACAGGGTAGCTTAGCATGCCGTTGAAATGAATCGTAGCCATGTGCGCACGGGCAAGTAGATTTGGTGGCAGATGGATTTCAAACCTCATTGTGATGAAAGTGGATCTGAATATCGTTTACCTAGTGGAGAAATTCTTTAAATGAAAACCTTCTGCTTACAATTGTTAAAAATATAGTAAACTATCTGTTAGCCAGATGCTACGAAAAGACATTTTGCTATACCTCCAAGAGATAAGTCAAGTTATTTGGCCTTTGGAGTGTCTATTTCGAGACTAAACTTTCTTCGGTGCGTATGTATACACAGAGTCAGAGTCCTCTAAACTTAATTTATCAGAAATGAAGATCGACCTAGCAGCGAAAATTACTATGTATGCTTCAAGGCACAGCGATTAATAGCAAGTTAAAGTGCATATACTATACTTGTGTAGCCATAAACTTTACTTTAATTTGCCTATTTCCGTTTCAGAGGTGCTGAGTAGTGACTGAAGCCCCACTGGGATTTTGAACAAGATACATTGATAAATTGGAGTAGCATTAGTCTGCAATTTGTTTATACAAGTACACGTTGTACGCTATGATTTACTTCTGACAAAGTAAAGAGAGTAGTACGTTATCCATACCTATTTTTTGCTGCCGCTGCTCTGTCCCGTTGCCTCCTGTTCTTAAACCAATTCCCAACCTGGGTTGGAGTTAAGCCTGTAGCTTGTGCCAGCTCACGTTTTTTGGTAGGATTTGGGTAAGGATCTTGCAAGTACCATTCTCTTAATAGACTTCTTGTTCTCTCTTTGAAGCAATGAGTCTTTTGCTCACCATCCCAAATTGTCCGTGGTAGGGGAAACTTCTTTCGCACACGATACTTGTCTACTGGCCCTAAAGGCCTTCCTCGCAGTCTTTCTGCTTCTTGATAATGTGCCTCAAGCCACATCGCCTGAAGTTTGGCGTGAGAGTCTTTTGTAAAGCGATGATTTTCAAGTATGTGGTACAAGTCTCTAAAGTTACCAGTATGATAGGCAACGATAGCTCTAGCTCGGAGTACACTTTCATGTTTACTTAAGGCCTCTAACGTCCCAGGCGCCACAGGTAAAGACCATAGAAATCTTCCAAGCCTTTCCACGTCGCCGCTTTCCTCTAATGTCTCGCACACCTGAGCAATCTGTGTTGGCGTGAATGAGAGGGTCGGAAGTGGTGCAAACATGGCTACTTTTCTTGTTCCCGGGAAATCTGGGATTGTGGTTACTGGTTGGACTCTATTAACGCTAAATGCCGGGGTGTGTCGAGCGCTCTGCAAAGTGTCAGTATTTATCACGAGTTAGAAACACAGGGCATATTATCACTACGAACGGCTATTACGTTTGTTAAGCTTCTTGATTTTCATTGGCTACATAAGTGTTAATTGCCTCGTTCCCATGGAGAACCTGTCAATCAGAGTGACCAAGGTGTCATTAACACGAGTCGAAACAATACGTTTGAACAGATGCATGTTGAAGAACATATCAGATGACAATTTCTGTGCATTAAACGAAAGCGTGTGAAAAAGGTACACAGATTTCCAATTGCCATGGCTCCCCAATTTTAAAAGCTGTTTAAAAACAATTTCCAAAAGATGAGCTTAGAAGGATTTAGCCCGACCTGGATATCTCTATTGAAAATGTAGTCATTCGTTAAATCTTCAACAGATGTTCTACAGAAATATCAAATACAGTACAACACACGGTACGGGAAAGCTTTATGATCGCGGGGCAGTGATTTCTTTCTTCAACAAATATAGACTCGCTGCCGATAATAGCGCGAACTCCCACCGAGACTGAGAATAAAAGTACTTATTGCTCAAATAGTTTACATAACCGAAAGTTAAACAACATTGTAACAGTTTGCGGTGATGACAAGGGTATTCTTTTACACTCACACCATCGTTTACCTTACGATTTGAAGTAGATGGATTAATAACTTGCGCAAACAAAAACTAAATCAGTTACTCCGTGCAACCCAACGCGCCTAAACTTCAACTTTGTCTTTTTTCTACTGATGGCTCCAAAGGTTACTGATTGCGCTAAAAAGCTTGATCAGTTAATTGATGGGAGAATGAAAGTACAGTTTTGACTGGTTCACGTTCAGCCAAAAGGATGGTTTAATTGTAAAAGGACTAATTGCTTTTCCCCGCCTTGCCTAAAATCATCTCGGATTCGAATAAACAATAAGCGATTGTTATGATAAATGGATTTCATAGTGATTTTATATATTCTCGCAAACACGAACCTTTCAATCAACCAAAGTATGATGGAGTCGCGTATTATATTCTGGTGAACTTTAGTGACAATTTTCTTTTGAGTGAATAGTAGATGAACACAATTTTGTCTTATCGCGCGACTTCTCTAGACTGGCATAATTCTACACACGATAAACCCGTAGAAAAGGATCATCGTATCTTCTAAGTAACGGGTTAAGTTGGCTGCGCGTATGATAGGCTCACAGATAATATTGATTTGTTGACCAAGTGATTTACATAAAATTAAGACGAGATGTAAAGAGGTTTCATGCCTGCGTTATACCTTTCAACGAGAGATTGAAAAGAAAAAAGTGCAATTAAACACAAGGACTGAAGGAACATTAGACCAAAAAAGGTATGTTTCGCATACCTGTTTTTGCCTTACAGCTATTAAAATTAAAATCATTATTATTTTCCCCCTGGAAAAATTAGTTTTGCCTTTTAAAAGTCTTCTTAAACTGGAAGTCAATTAGGCCAACTACGAGAACGTGAGATGGAAGACAAACACGGCACGCTTTTATTTGCTGCAATGATTGCTTTTCATATTTTAAAAGAGGCATTTTCCCCCTAACAGTAACTTCCTAATAATTCTTAAGATCTTAGTATAAACAAAACCTCTCATTAACTTGCCACTGTGGAAAGCACACTTAACTGCGATTGTATCCTAGCAGTTGGCTCTATTTTTGTACAAAATGAAAACTTTTCAGTAAAACATTAATAAATTATAAAAACATATTCTCTTGCGCTAATCAAGACGTTGCGTCAGCGAGACATCTTTTGTATTGTATTTCGGAGAATTAAAGTATTCCTACGAGGAAATATTGGCCTCTCAAAAATTTAGTTTCCTGCTGCTTTGACATGAATTTATAAAAAAGAAACCGGACGCTTGAAAGCACTAAGAGCAGCGAGCAAACAAATTGTGAGATTTAAGTAAACAAGAGACAAATATCCGCAGAAAATACACTTATATCGACCTAAGGCATTGATTATGCTTTCATTTAGCAAATGAATAGAAATGACATTGGCTTGGCAAAGTATTAGGAACTTGAATGAATAAACACCTTTTAATTGTTATTAATGATTTGCCAAATGTGGCACATGCGTGTCAGCAATTAATCATTAAGACAGTTCCCTGTGGCCGTACAGCAGTACGTGTATTTGCATATAGTTATACTCTCAAATTAACCTCCATTCGGTATAAGCATGGTCTTATTTCATTTCGATTGTTGATATTCGTTTATTTCCTCTTTTGTTGTAGATATTACAACTCTAGTTTGTGCCAAGATCAATTCGTGTGCCTGAGATTGCTGATATTGTAGATATTTCCCATGTGAATTAGGGAACCGCGAAATGTTTAGAACCAAGTAACAGGTTACCCACCTGTTTGTATTTCGGAAAAATTACAAAACGTTCTGCATCGTTTTCAGCAACTGCGTGAAAGATTTAAGACTCAGTTGTCGGCTATCAAAGTCTGTATATCTATTGTCAAACGGATCTATTATTATAAACTAAACCGAGCAAGCTAGACGGAGCACAGAGTTTGAAGTACATCAGTTGTGTATCAGTATAGTTACGTTATATCTCGCCTTGAGCACAATTGACGAGATAGCAGTCACATGAATCTCAAATACTTAAAGCATAAAGCTACAGCGAAGACAGAACCACTATAAAATAACTTTCACACTGCCTTCACTAGAAGTAGAGGAAGCCTAGTTGTATAAAACTACATGCAAATATAAGTTCCTTTTTGTGTCTCGATTCTCATGACATACGTTGCGTCCAAGTGAAGTCTCAGTGATTGTTAGCGTTACCCGCACTCCCGTGGCCATATTGTCAAACATATATCCATACTGGTTCCATAGCAATGCCTACAATGTCTTGACAATACAATGTACAAAATCTGTTCGCCTCGGATAAGCGGTGCCCTTGAGCCTAGCAAGGTCGGCTAGTTGGTTGTCATTAAACATTTATAGCATTTCATCTTTACAATTCTTCTGAAGTGGTGGTCACAGAGAGGCTAAAAGTCAATGATAATAAATGATCTGAAGTTGGTTACTGTGCCAGTTGATTAGCTGTTAGAAGCAGCCGCTGTTTTAAAGCGAAAAATAGAATCTTTTGTGATGGTAAAACTATGTGGCTTGTCTGATGTGTATGTTGGATCCTAATTGAGAGTAAGTGGTGCAAAGGTAAACGCGCCAACTGTCGGGACGAATTGAGTCTTTACTCGCCCGGTGTTGACTGTTACCTTAGTTTGTCGACTCATGACAGATGCCAATTCCTAGCAGTTTTTCTATCAAGCTTTGATTCTGTTTTAGATTGAATAAAACAAGAGCCATTATCCATCCGCATTCTAAATAGAAAACTGTTCTAGATTAGAGGGAAATATAAAATTGGATGCTTCAATGATTTGTCAATACTGGCTGAAATCACTGAGAAATGACAACAACGCTGAAGTGATAACTACTAGCTACTACTCCGGACGTAATTCCGACTACAAGTCAATTTTCACAAGCGGTAATTCTAAGATTGTCTCAAGATAACTAGATTGTATAAATGTTAATTTAGTTCTGTCGATTTTCCTATATGTAAAGTCAACTTAAATGTTTATGTTAAGTTGAGTTGTGCAATGGCAGTATTGTGTCTGTACACATGTATTTTCTATCTCGAGTCCTCGGCCTCGCATAAAACACTCTTGTCCTTGTGAATACAGCTGTAAGTCAGAAAACTTAGCAAAGCACAACTAGGTAAGAAAACTGCCTTAGATTTCTGTGTTAACAACATTTGAAGGTAATGGAGCAAAACACGATCTCTTCAACACGCGAGAGGGCGGAGAACTCCTTAGTGTGAAGTTAAAGTGTAAAGACGATTCTGTCATCTTGCTAACCAGAGAGGGCATTTATGCCTTTCAGTTAGAACTTGCCTCCATCCCGCCTCCTACGAACACCACACAAACAAAAGAAATCCCGAGATGTTGTTTGACTTTGTTTGTAGAAAGATCAGATTTGGCTTTCTTTGATTTTCAATATTAAGAACTATTTTGTTTACATTGCTTTTAGTCACTATACTTCCGATCTCACTTATCACTTCTCTATCTTCTGCATTCAGTTTTGATTTGGCAAAACAATATATTCAGTAACTTTTAGAACGGAATTTACTCTTCAAACAGATTGTAGCGAACTCCCAAAGCAACTAAATGTCGTCATCCTTTCGTACTTATGTTCCGTTTTGTGCGCGAATTTGTTGTCAGTTTTCAAGAGCTAACTTTAAAATGCCTTCGAGAAGTATTGAGCTATCTTGGCAAGTTTCCAAGATCTTGATATACATCGATAAAATAGGTTTTCTTACCTGAGTAAGTCAGTATCTATTTCATGTGCAAGACACGCTGTTTTAGAGCTGTTACTAATCCCAATGATAACACTTGCTGATTAACTGTCGAGCTTCTATCCCGGGCTTCTTACAATAGTAAATGTTTTAGGGCGTGCTTCACAGCCAAGAGATAAAAGCTGCGAGCTCTGGGGGTTAGCTGCTAAACAATGACTAAACAAACAGACCGAGCATTAGACAAAATACCAAATACAATATCAGTCCCGTTCTATTACAACTAACGACCACTTGTAACGCTACTAATTGCATTTACTGTCATATGTAAATGATATAGATATAATGGATAGGAACTGGCCATTCAGGCAGACTTTTAGATCATCAGCCATATTGTGTGAACACAATAGTGCGTAATGTTAACGCACAAAGGGTTTTATGTTCGACAGTATTGAAAGGAATTGAATGGGCTGACATTCTATTAAACCACCCACTGGGGAATCTAGAAAAGCTCACTAAAGCACAATACTGAAGCCAAGGGCACTGGTGGACGAAAAGCCCTTCTTTGCACTAATTATTGTAAAGCATGGAAATGGTTCTGTTTGAATAGCGTAAAAGTTACGCCCATACAATTATCCAAATGCTTATAGCCATGACTTGTTCATTCACATCTCGAGCCATTGACGAAATCTAAGGAGACATGTATAGTAAACAAAGTGAAACTGTAATTTTAAAACTTCTGTTCGCGGCAGCGGCAAATAAACTTTTTAATGATTACGACTTCGTCTAATTTCATTTCTTTGTGGCTACAGAAAGCCTGTGTCCTGGCTGGGAGCTTGCCTACACAGTAAATTATTACTAATTGCTCACTAGAATACAGTTTTCTATTAATTGGAACTATTTTTGGAGACCTCGTCTTTCGAGTATGGGGCTTGAGATACAACAAAGTCGGTCAAGCTAGACAGTGACCTTTTCTTTGTATCTTCGCGTAGGGGGGCAGTTGGCCTTGCACGCTATCATATCCGTATCTCGATGATTCATAAATGCTTCTTGTGTTAAGACATGCCCTTAAGAAGATAAATGGCCTTATCGATAACTTCGTCAAAATAACGATACAGTATAAAGGCAATTGCCACTCGGGTTGTACGTCACATCTCCTCCTCGAATGCCGGGGATTTTTCAGAATCACGCAACTGTTTTTGTGAGAGATTTAACGTTTTTTGCTATTGGCTTACTTTCAGGTGTTAGAGGGAGATTAAAACTCGAACACTTGAGAAAAAGCTTTATATTAAAAGCGATGATTCTTTCGCACGATTATCCAAGTTGTTGTCGGTGAATATGCCCGCCGGCCACCCAGAGTCTTAGTGACAAATTTAAAAAGGGTGATTCATCTAATTACCTAGACCGTTCAACGTGAAGCACGCGAGTTCTAGTCTCCACAAATTCACTGTTTTCAACTCGTTAAACATTTTATAGATATTATGTTCGATCGGGGAAGACGGAAAAGCAAATATGTGGGTATATTTAAGTATGTTTGGCTTAAGTTCTTTTCTCGCGAAATATTGACATATCCAGGTGGATACTGTGAGAAATTAGTAGTGCGTGCTGCGGGGCACTGCTATTAACTTTCCAAATTTATGGCCTTTACAGCAATTAATTCACCAGAAATAGCTCCAACTAGCCAATGGCTAAATGCATTTAATATCACTTACATTATTGTAGCTAAACACAAGGTAAACTTTCAAAAGTCGAGCCACTTGTCTCAGAGATAAATTAGTGAATTAGAAGGGTGACCGAAGAAGAAAATAAGAAGACAGAACTTTGCCGACAAGTAAACCATAAAATGATTCTATCGCAAGATTTCACTACATAATGTTAATAACGAAGTAATGGGAACTTACCCAGATTTAGATATGGCCAGAACTCACACAGAGCAACACGCGGGGAACATAACGATACTATAATGACTTCTAATTTAATCACTGACTTCTACACTTCCAGATGTTTCTCTGAATCATATCAAACTTGGTAGTAAATAGGGTATTGAGGAAATAAACCCTCAAGATGAATGAGCAGAGAAGGACATGCATCATTTCAGATCTTCGGATATCCTTCTAAATATACTTGTAATCGTGGTTGTTCCGAGCAATTAGTTTGAAATTAGTCATAACAAATGCGCCTAGCCTCCTAAGAGATGCCTGTAATTAGAGTATCATTGTGACTGGAAACCTTTCTCTTGAAACATTATTTTGACTTTTCGACATAAAGGATCGAATGTGATACTTATTGTTTTCCTAAGTCTAGAGACTGACTCCTGGCGTGTGAAATGATAAAGCAGCAGGGAAACATAAAGATTTCATTATTCGTTATGTCGCTTCATCGATTAGGAATTCTTGTCTCACCCGTTTGACACGTGCGGTTTTAATTCGTGTTTATTTCGTGCGCAAAGTTAAAAGATCTCATAGAAAACAACTCAATGGTTTTCATAAACTTATTGGAAAGACATCTGAAACTTATAACTTGGTTGGAAATATATTTTTTTGTATCAAGCGCAAAAGCTGCATTACTCAACAATAACTACACTTAATGCTCGGTCGTCGTTTCTACTCACTATAAAGCCAATGGTTGGTTTTAGACCCCGGAGTTTGGCACCGTTTTATATATTAGAAGCTTCGTTTACAACAAATTAATGGTTATTAAATCTATTATTCGAACGTGGCGAAATATTATAGTCACAAATTAACAAATTTTGTATCGGAACAGGCATAATTGTCAGGAAAGCCGAAAGCCGACTATTACCATTGCATTATCGGCCAATATTGCAGCGTGTTTTGCAACACACTACATGTGTACGTCTTCTCTGTTCAAGTACACACAGACGTAAGCGCTGAGTACCTCTTCAAATCGATGGATACAAAATATTAAACTCGTTTATCTTATTTTCCTTTCAATTAGACACGAAAAGTCATGACAATTACAAATTGTAGTCGGTGCCTTCCGATACGACTCTAACAAGTCAATGCTGATTCACTTAATCGTAGATATAAATATAAATATAAATATAGGTTCAGGTTAAAAATGTTATGGTTTGCAAATCAAAACTAGACTCGATAATGGTGATGTTGTGGTACAGCATATTTTTGTTTCAGTTACAAAATAAAATTCTTCAACCATTTTGGAACATTAAGATTGCTGAACGTCATGTGATTTATTACTGACTAAATATTGTAGCTTCCCCCACAAATATCTGTATAAGACCTGACCTTGTTTATATTATAATACTATTGCCGGCTTTATCCTTAGAAGTCATTTTTAGTTCAGATCAATGTCTACGATATGAATAAATTGACCTCAAAAAAAATGCCGACTTTCCCGCGGCAAAATTAGCCAACTAAAACTGCACGGTACTTTAATAATGATATTAAAAAATTGACTTTATACTCAATAAACCGTTATTTTCTTATTTGAATGATTAAACTTAATCAGTGTGCTGTTTATAAACACAAAATCAACCGATGAAAGTACTGTTTACCTGACAATAGAAAACATGTTTGCTTTTTACAATACAGCAACGTGAAACGATTGATTGTTTCTTAAGAGAATGTAGGCGAGTGTTGTAGCGGGAATTTTCCAATTACAATTATTTAATACCTCTAAAACAGGTGAAATAATTTTACGGCGGTTTTTCGTACTATTGTAAAATTGAGCCGGAACACCCCTTTCCACCGGGAAGCAATACAGTTTAGATTTTGAACTAAATGTCTGATTTCCAATATTATTTCAGCAAATTGTTGTGAAATACGGTTTTGCTTTTTGGACAAAATGTGCTGGTTGATTCCATCGAGTTCTGAAAGGATCCATAAAAAACCCCATGTTTACAAGTTATTGTAAAATAATATTTTTAAAAACAATCTTGAGGAGACTTATTGCAGTGCAGTTATATAATTACTGGCTTGTTAATTACATGACGTCGAGAGATGGATAGACAGATTTAATACAGAGACAGAGATCAAGACGTTAGGAACACAACAATAGATGGATAGATGAGATAGATAGATAGATAGATAGATAGATAGATAGATAGATAGATAGATAGATAGATAGATAGATAGATAGATAGAT
>JANUFV010099969.1:0-17456 GCA_024757865.1 Epizoanthus scotinus
CATACTTCTCTCTGTTTAGGAAACGAGCAGCACAGAGGACATAACGGAGCACATCAGGCACCTTTCGGTCAATGATAGCTTCATAGTTGGCTTATCAGAAACTACAAGTAGCGCCTCCTCAGATAGTGGGGAAGTGAACTATAATGATAATAAACCACGTTTGTTGCCAACAATACCCACAGCCAGTGTGTCTTCAGCTCTGTCTGTGGCAACACCTGAAGGGTGGGCACTGAAACAAGCGAGAAAGGCTGATCGTTTTAATGATAAGCAGCGGGAATATCTTGTTTCAAGATTCAAGATTGGCCAGGAAAGTGGCATGAAGCTGGACGCAGACATTGTGGCCAAGGAGATGAGGCGGGCAAGAGGAGTCGAGGGTGAGCGACTGTTCAAAGTGCCAGAGTTTCTTTCCTCTCAACAAGTGGCTTCGTTTTTCTCTCGAATGTCGGCGAAGATAAAACAACAAAACGTGCCAGGAGAATCTCCTAGCGAGCCAGATGTTTTAGCAATGAAAGACCAACAGAACCTTTCCAGTGCAAAGGAAGCTGTTATTGTTGCATTGCAGGTGCAGCATCCAATCTCCTGGGACCAGTATGACATATGTTCTATGGTCAAAGCGAAGACCCTTGAGAAACAGAGACTAGATCTTTTGAAACTAATGTGTGAGAAGTTCGACTTACCCTTGCCACGTGGCCGGAGGAGGAAAGCAGTATATGTTACTCTTTTAGAAGATCTGGCTAAGAGCTGTTCATGTGCTGCAAGTTAGCTTTTCCTGGATGTAACTCGAACAGACCAGATGAGTGATATATGGGGCGGGAGGGGGGGGAGCTGAGATGCCTAATACTTATTGTATGCCCATCATTCCTACCCACCTTCCTATTTTTCCACCCACTCCACACCCACTCCGTCGTTCTCAAGAAATCACACATGACTGCTCGCCTACATATTCCTACCCACCCCACCCCACTCCGTCGTCGCCAAGAAATCATACATGACTGTTTGCCTACATATTCCTACCCACCCCACTCCCATCCCGTCGTACCCAAGAAACCACTTCAGCATATATACACGTGTGAGTAGGAAGCTGGCACCTCAAACAGTAAATACACAGAAAAACGTCTACCCACGGTGTGTAGGTGTTAAAAACTTATTTTTTTGGCCTTCAATTTCAAATGTAATATTGAAATATATTGTTTATAACCTCAGTCAGACCACAAAGCAGGCTCAAAATACAAGAAAAAGTTCAGTCAACAGACGGCATAATGACATAATTCACACACATAGTACACACAATACAGTAAAGTACAGTACAATACAATACAATACAATACAATACAATACAATACAATACAATGCAATACAATACAATACAATGCAATGTAATGTAATACAATGCAATGCAATGCAACGCAACGCAATACAATACAACACAATACAATACAATGCTCAGCACAGTCGAGTACTCTTTCATGCACATTACACATAGTGCACACACAGTACAGCATTCACACACACAGTACACACATCGCACAGGTGTGTAGATATTAAAGACATTTCCGTTAGCATTACAAATGTAATACTGATTTATCAAGATCAAGACCGTGTAATTAGCCTGTATTGGTATCAGTAGCTTATGACATTACTCGAACCTACCACGTGTCACATCAGTGCCATTACGTTACGTGGGAGTCCGTGTATACGGCCAACTTTCTTGTTTCTTTTCTTTTCAAATAGTTTGTATCCTGAATCAAATATGTATTTATATAGGCACCGCTGTTTCGTTCTTTTACAATTACATTGCAAAATATAGTGTTTTATAGATTCCTCTTCCAACTCATCATGTAATCTATTCCTGCTGCCAGTTATGATGTATTTTTTCAGTTACGGAGTTCCTGCACTCAAAAAGTACCATACATATTCCAGTGAATAAATTATAACGGTTCACTAACGTAAAAGTATATCAATTGTAAAGTTGCTGGGACTCATCAACTGGAGCTAGAGAGGGAAGGGTCGTGCATACATGTAAAATTTGCTCCTTTTCCTGGAGTGCTATATAATAAGTGGCAATGAACGGTGTCTCGCGAATGTTATTAGTATCGTAAAACATAAGTCAGACGTCTATCTGAGCTCAGTAATATAACTTATAACCTTGGACTTGATCGATGTAAACAACAATCAGATATCAGACTGAATTGTGAGAAGATAAAGATTCTGGCCCTTGGACAAGTTTGGACAAACCACCTTGCCAAAAAGAAGATGGCACATTCCTGATTTTATAGAACAAGTGATCGAAGGGTTTTTGCGCCCGTTTATTTAGACAACGCTGTATCTCCAGCGCGGTAAAAAACCAAGACGAGATTATACAAACACCACTCGAGTGGTATTTCATTGTAATTAAGAAATCGCGTTCTTCAGTTCGGTTTGACGAAGAGCGACATAACACGTAATGGCATTTATGGCATCTTCTCAGGAGTGCATATCAATTGAAAATTTTCCACGGAAGTGTGCATATCCTGTGGATAATTTGCTCCTTAGAAACAAATTGTATCAAAATGAAACCAATATATATCATGTCTTTTGCATGCTAGTACTAGTATCAGAGAATTGATGTTGAACATCCTTAGATTATTCTTATACAGTAGGAGAAGAAGGGAAGAGAGGTCGTAGGGTGGTTATCACTTGAATACCATTTCATAACTTGGTTAGCATAACATTGCCAACATTAAACCATGGCATATTCGTACAATGTAAACAGTTTCTTAGTTTCTGAGATTTGCCTGAAGAACACACTTTTAAAAGTGTCCAAACGTAGCGAAATAGAGCTGTTCGACCTTGTACCGTCCAGAAACGTCATCAAATAACACAAGACAACTCAGACGACGTAAACTAAGTAAACCTTATTTATCCGTTTATCGCATTTAGGGAATCAAAACATTCAAAATGGAGTCATTATGGGGCATTTTTCGCCATTACCTAAATCACAGCGAAATCGGCATGCGTGCAAATATCATGACGTATCGCGGCCACGAAATCAGCGGTTTGTCTGTCTGTACTGCGGCACTAGTCTTTGGAGATGCCGCGTTATCAAGAGCACCACTACATCTATCCGCCGATTAACAAACTCTGCGCATGCACATGTTGGGATATCACTTGAACTGAATACGTTTATTCCAAGTTCAGTTATGGATGGTATTTCTTGAATCTCAGTCTTTGCCAAGAAAGAAGGAGAATATCAAACACAATAAGATTTGCGGTAACGTCACCGGAAATGTTTTCGGGATGTGTGTACATCCTATGATTAATTTGTTTAGTTCATTCGTGTTATGCATACCACATTTGATATAATATAGATTCCATGATATGCGATGTCACAATAATTGTAATTGGCGACAAAACGCGCCCCCTCACAGGTGGGATCAGGAATAATAGTTTTCCTGACCACTTTTGTTTCGATTTCCTGACAAAAACACAATGAAGTCACATCTGCCAGCTTTCATTTATCTTTCTACTAGAAACGAAAACCAATATAATATAGGCGAACATTGAGTAAACTTTAATTAGAACGTGCTCAAAAGTCAATTTGTAAACCGATATTTCCCGCTACTTTTGGTTTTTATGCGAAGACGGGAGCACACACAAAGTCAAAGCACAAAGCACATGCACATACCACGGAACACTTACCATGCAGAATGCTCCGTGGGACATGCAGCAAACTGTACACATCACACATACAGTCAGTACACAACACACGCGCACATCATACAGCACACATATACACATGTAGCACTATACACACACAATATAATGAACTATTGTATTGTATCTCACTCAGACATTTATTCCCTCAACGCACACACCTCACACATTACACATAATGCAGTACGTGACACACCATGCAGCACGGCATGCAACACAACACGAAGTACGTAACACACAATACATAACACGCAACATAACATAAGCCACAGAACGCAGCACGCAACACAGCACGCAACACAACACAACACAACACAGCACAGCATACCACAGCACAGCACACAACCACAGTACACGCACACATTACACACACATGCATTTATACCAAACACATTGTACACGTCACACAACATGCAGAAACACAACGCAGTACAGCACGCAGCACCTCCTCCACATACACACACACACACACACGCACACACGCACATACATACATACATACATACATACACAGACATACATACACACACATACATACATATATACATACATACATACATACATACATACACGCACACACACACATACATACATACATACATACATACACACATACATACACACACATACATACATATATACATACATACATACATACACACACACATACATACATACATTCATACATACATACATACACATATACACACACGCACACACACACACACACGCACACACACACACACACAAACATATATACATGCATACACAATGTACATATTATATACTTTATATATCATTACTGTAATTACAAATGTGTTCGATGGCACACATCTTGGATATCAGTATCTGAATGAAACATTATTGACTTCATAACATCACTCATATCCTAAACCCAGGATCATCTAGCTTTCAAAACAGTTTTAAAACGATAATAGAGAAAAGCTGAAGACATACACTTGGTGATTAAAAACATATTATAGTGTAGCCAGAAGTTGTACAAATTCTCGGCATTCATTCCGTGGGCAACTTTTCCATCAGCCATGTTGCCACTAAGGTTTGCTCTACTGTACTACAGATATTGTATACATTGGGAGTGTTAAAGTTTTCAAATCTGGACTAATGATTAAATTATCAATGTAGCATCAGTGTCGATCGACCACTCGCGTTATGTTCATGTTTACGAGTATTGTACTAGTAGTAGTCGTAGTATAGATGTAGATATATCAAATACAGGCTGAAGTAATAAATAATTTTCAAATAAATAGATGTGTGATGACAGTTGTCTTTGACCTAATTTAAAATTACATTACTTTTAAATTGACACCAGCTTTACCCTTAATTCGCCCGTAAGACACGTACAAGATAAAGCTATAAACTTATGTTCGGTTCCAACGGCGAGAAACGTGACTATAATTATATAATAATATGTCGCTATTTGTTTGTGTTTGACTGAGCCTCATTCAGAAATACACTCATCATTTCGCCAGTAACAAGTCGGGTAACATATTATCTGTATTTTATAAACTATATAAAGAGCTTTTGATAATATACTCTACGATTTAAATAACTGAAAGCGAAACGTGGGAAGATTTGTGTCTGTGTGTCATGTCGCGGTTTAATTTGACATTGAATTAATATTGAACTCCGATAATGGACAGCATCATAGTTGTTAGGTTCTCAGTTTTGAGAATATGGATGTACTAAGAAGAAATAGGAACGAGCAAAACGTTCGACAAGCTAGCGCTTGTGCAAAACGGAAATATGTTAATAAAACGCTTCATTTGTATGTCGCTACCACGTAAACAATAAATCAATGTTATACCAGACGGTGATTTCGGGCCACAAAGATTAGCAAGATTTGCTGACCGAGTAGGAACCGAGCTGTCCACACGACTTTGTATTTACATGTTTAGACTCTGTATAGTTTGACTGCAAGCCTTACCTGAACATTCTATAATTATGTGAAGAACAGCAAGCCAGTTTATCACCCTGCTCCTCGCCATTATAACTCTTAACTGTAAGTCGATGTGCAGATTAATCGAGAGACTGTATTCGCCATGATATGCACGACCAAATACGCCGAACCAGAATATTGATATTAACCCTCTTTTGTTTCCATGGATCAATGGCTGTCTTCATGCGTACAGTTCCGGCTAACTAAGAATAGCATCCAGCCTGGCTGTCTATTGGCTCAAGGGAATAATCAACGTTCTGCAGTCATTCTTCTATGAATTATCAGATAATTTTATGTTTTTTTTGTCAAAGATAATTATTTTTTATTGTTTGCGCAAAAGTGGACTTTACATTGTTATTGAAAACACTGAGATCTATCTGGAAGTATCTCGTCTTTTCTGTAATTTTATATCCGCTGTACAATTAGATGCTTACGCCATCATTGTGGAATTTTTGTTTCATAATGCTGCTCCCCATGACGTCAAATCTTGGTGACACCGTACCCGTACCCAACCTAAACTTTGGAAATATAAACATTATGTGTTTTATGTTAAAAAGAGATATAGAAGCTAAAGTTATTGCTTAAAATTGAAATATTTGTATGACAAAAATTCACAGAACCCCTAAGCGGTAAATCCATACATGTACTAAAGTGCAAAACATTGATATGGCTTGGCCAGTGAATTCCCATTTGAAGATAGATTGTCTTCACTACAAGCGGCAAGATACTTTGCCATTGGGCTATTGAAAGAAACCTAGGTTTCTTTCTCAGTAATTTTGGCTGTGTTTTAGTTATTTTGCCAATATGCAGTTCAAGTATACTCATCCATTGACTCAAAGTCAAACTCTAAGTAACAATCAAATCAGAGGCAAATTTGCATTTCTGGAAAGGAAATTACCAAAAAGACATTGTTACCTGCCAAGGATCTAACAAAACTGTATTTGTTTTATTGTGGTCTTTATGCTGTGGTTTGAAAATTGTCATTAACAATAACATCGACTGCCAGCTGTTTGGGTTTAATCCCACTGCCAGAAACCGCTATCGCGGCAAAATATCTAGCATCAAACAGGATTTACGTCATTTATAAGGAATGCCAATACTTCAGCAACCTAACAATAGCTACGCAGCGAGCCGCATCCTCGCACGAACGTAAGCTGTTGTCTGACGAGCGAACGAGTATTACAATTGAGTTCCACAGCGAGATCGGACTGTTCTTCGACTTAGTTTTCGATCTCCCATTATTTTTAACGTTTGGTAAATTCAAGAGCGATGGCTGTTTGTGATTATATTAGCAAGAGTGTCCTTCGATTCTCGTTGATGCTTTATTTCTGCCTAGGATCAGGTAAGAGTTTATTATTCTTTTTTTATTCCGGCAGATGTGTTGCTATATCATGCAAATATTAATTTCCGCGGTCTCAGTTTCGGACATGATTTTGCTTCAAATACACGATATATACCGGCTTTATTTTATTTAACAAGAAACTTACAGATACTGAGACTGACACTCATAGATACTATCCATATCAAACACTCTTTAGTACATTATGAAGACTCTTTTAACTCTGCATAATATGTTTGTCATGTTCAAACAACATCTCATGTGGCCTTCATGAGATGTAAGATAAGATGTGCCTTATATAGACAAGCTTTAGATTTCTATTCTAAGATGTTCCGTCCCTGTCGAACGATCAATGCTGTATATGTACAGACTGTTATCACAGAAATTCAGTTAGTCTGCAGATCAGACTTCGCTGAGCTGATCAACTACTGGTTCGTGCTGCAGTAATATAAATTTCTATACGGTTCATTAAACTGTCAGATGAAATCACTTGTTGTGATGCTTGTTCCCCCAGGAACAGTCACAATGTTTACCACGAGAATGGGAAAAACAAGCTTTGTTCAAGTTTACACCATATGTTGGTTATGGTGCCAGGGTTATTGGTGCTTTGTTTAGCGTTACTTTCTAATCATAGTCATTTGGTCCACCCACGGATTTCATCCAGTTTAATATTAACTTGTATACACCACAGGCCAGTCTGTTATTTACAGAATATATTTCCCAATGATAGACAGCCGCGCGGGAAAGACGTATGTACTATGTATTTTAGTGAGATTGAATATTTTAACAGATAGCTTGGAAGTGTATAAACTTACCCGAAAGTTTTCGATTCACTACAACACTCATCCCTGATGCCCTGATGATGTTATGATAACGTTATACACTACTCACTAGCTTCTTAAAGCATTTTCTCACTCAATTTTATTAGCCATATTTTAGCGAGTATTATGTCTATGAGTAAGTGACCGATAATTTGTTCTTTAGAAGTGTATCACAGTGCAGTGGACACAGTAATAAAATAGTTTCGCACTTGTTGGTCTGGGTATACGTAGGTGGGTCAATGCATTATATACATCGGAAGTATGGCTCTGAGGAAAGAGGACTCATACACGACAGTAACAAATCTAACATGTATTAGATTAAGTAACCTGTCATCAGCTATAATTATTTCTCAGTAACGGCTTTCATAAATTGTGTTGTTCTGTAAAGTCAGCAATTAAAATACCGAGAGAATGTTTCTGCTTAAAATAGCGAATTGTTTAAGTAGATTATATTGAGTTACATGTATGTTGTTCAAACGAAAAGTCGTCTCTGACCCGTCTTGATTACTGAGATTGTCATGTTTTAACATATTAATTGGTACTGAGTTTTTGATAAGATATTTGGATTTCATCTAATACTTAGATGAATAATCCCTAATATATCTATTTTACTGTATCAGCATAAAAACGCGGCAATGTATAATCAAATATAACAATTATTGATGCAGCGCAGTTGGTCCTATATAGATTACTGCATTGTGTAATATTAATTGATGATGATAGATATGTCGTGTAGAAGTTGTTCACACTTGAAGTTCTGAAGCTCATCATCATTTATTATGACAAGGTTAACTCCGTCTCTGAGGGTTCCTATGTCCTTGCTAGCCAGATGTTTTGCCCATTTTGGTAGAGTGCGCCTAGCTCTCTAGATGAAGCCTTAGAACTTTATTAGTTGAAAAGAGAACTTACAATTTGGACCTAAAATTATTTTTAATCTATACAATAATCGGCACTCGCCATAAACCACTAAACCGAGTACATGTAAAATATATTGATGCAAAAAGGTTAGAAAACGTTTCATTAGACCTTCGGTTATGACACTGCGTTCTTTCGGAGCAAGCATTGAGAGGATCAATATTCTAGAGATCAACTCGAGATCAACAGTGTATAACGATCATACAGTGAGCTACAATGAAAGGCTTTGGCCACATTTTTTATTTCTCTTTCTCTTACATTTCTCTTATTTTCAATATAATCATTATTCCAGCGTAGCTAACAACATATATCAATTTTTCCATTTGTTACTGGCAGAGTGCGGTATTTTCATTTTGCCCAAAGTTTCGTGGGAGGTGATCAGATTTCCTTTATGTTACCGCAAAGACACATATATTACTCTAATAACTATTATGCAGAATCAAACTTTCCTTCCGCTTTGAAGCAGTTGTAAGTTGACGTCAAACAAACATACAAGCGCATTTGAGGTATATTTTTCTTATACAACTATTCTGTCAAGTAGACTAGCTTCGATACCTAGGTGGCTTGTACTTGTAGCCGGATTTCCATGTATTGATGCATTTGCCCATTTTAGGTATAACTATGTTTATACCGCAAGCATTTCTGCTAATTTGTTTCATGTTTGACCATGTCATTACTGTGCAATTTTATCATACATATATCTGCTGGACTTTTCTCACGCAAGCGCGAAATGCCGACATTTTTGGAATACACATTTTTATTAATCTCTCAAGTGTTTCAAGATAATGTTCTACTATTTGTTATTATATCTGGAAATCAAGAGCGAAATTGAATGTTTTTTGTTTTTCTGATTTTGTTCAGTCTTACATTTTTTATTAAATAACACAAATAGCGGTATACATATGCGTAAATGTTTACAAGTTAAAACCCTGTTCATACTTCGTAAAATCAATATAAAGTGATATGAAGTGCTGCGGAATTAATAATTCTAAGCAGAAGAATGACTCTTGTGATCTTAACTTAGATTTAGTTGTGAATTAATAGCTATAAATACCTACAAATATTGCAGCTTTAGACTGAAAATAACGTTAATATTGTAGGATTTCATTGAAAGATGCAATGCTTAATGATTAAATTTGTCTTGACCCTTGTTATAAAAAAACTGGGTAGTTATGTTGTCCGATTCACTGGAGGATTTCGAAAGCTAGCTATAATGTGGGCCGATTGTTTGCATGCTCTGACACGTATTCTGAAACGACTGTACTCTTTGTGTTTCAATTTTATGTTCTACTATTTGTTATTACATCGGGAATTCAAGAGCAAAATCCGGAGTGTCTTTTTGTTTTTCTGTTTTTGTTCAGTTTTAAAGTTAATAACAAAAATAATAATATACATGATACATTAAGTTGTTACAAGTTAGAACCCTGTTCATACTTCGCAAAATCAATATAAAGTATATGAAGTGCTGCGGAATTCTAAGAAGCAGAATGACTTTATGATCATAGGCAAAGCTTATAGATTTAGTTTTGATACGATGGTTATAAATACCTACAAAATATTGTAGCCTTATACTGAGACAATAACGGAAAAAGCGTTAATATTGTAGAATTTCAAAAGATACAATGCCTAATGATTGAAATTATTTTGTCTCTGGTTATCTAAAAGGCTTGGTAGGTATGTCGCCTGATTCACTAAAGGATGGAATCTTAAAACTTCCGTTTCGAAAGCTAGAAAGTGGACCGATTGTTTGCACGCTCCGTCACGTTTTTTGAAAGAGCTGCCTCCTTGTTGTGCTCGCTAGCGACATGCATCAATAATCAAGAAAAACATTCGGTCATAAACAAACAGTATTCCAGCACGTACATGTACTTCATGACGACACTTTCTTTCAGGTTCAACAGTTTTGTTTTTATAAAGAACCATCCGAAAGGTCATGTTTGCATGGTTTATTCCAGTAGGGTTGTGTTGGTGTTGTGCTAAGAGTTCTGCCGCCCCCGAGAGGTTTCCCGAGCCATTTATCATGTTTATCTATTTCCCAGATCCAATATTATAAATTAACGTCTTAAAGTGCGTCGACTGATTCGTGTACACATTATGTCTTTATGGCGCATATTGTTCACGGAATTTGAGATATCGATAGCACGCAAGACGTTCTTGCAAGCACAGCAGACAAAATGTCTTCTGCTTTGAACTGCAGCTATTTTATATTTGTTCGTGAGAAGTTATCTGAATCATTTTCAGTACTTAAACTGATTTAGTTTCAACCCATCATTAGCCATAAATATGTACTAATTGTGTACCTGAGTTAATTGACAAAATCAAATTTGGGCCATTGTTTAGTTAAAACCGTCAACTTCCGTATAAGTATAAGAGCTTTTTTCAGTTGGAGTCTGTATAGGCTCATTTTCAGAATACTTCATTTTCAGGGGCGTGGGATTTATGATAGCTGGGATTTATGATTAGAGGCGTTTTATTGTCATGTATTATAGATAACTTTGTGTTTGAATGCTCTGGGCCTAATTTTTACTTAATTAGGTCAATCAATGTAAAGTTCCATGATCCATGAGTGGCAAATAATTGACGGATACTTAAATCTTCACTGAGTTTCTAACAATTGTTTTTCGTTCTTTAGATACCTTTTCCTGGTCTCCAAGACAATTACGAAACCACGCGAGTCGACTGGGTTCGATAGCAGATCTATCATGTGACTTTATTCTTAGCACATCTGAAAAAGCGCCTGCTTCATCATTCTCTATCCTAACCTGGAGCCGCGAGCAGCCCAGAGGAAGTGATCATTGGTCATCTCTAGTTCTGGACTCGCCGTCAATATTTGGTAGGCAGGACCTAAATTTACAAGATCGCTTTCATTTTGGGATCAGATCGTCCCTGAGGGTATATGATGTGAAGGAGGAGGACGACACCGACTACATGTGCGAGTACAGGAGCAGTTTCCCGACAGCACCAAGGAAAGTCCGATTAAATGTTCAATGTAAGTAGCGTATTTCATATAACCAGCTAAGGACTATCTGGGGGATAGCACAGGGTGCTGGAATTGCAACTAAACCCCCTTTTGTTCCAGGAAATGTATAATAGATCCTCTCCACCAACTCTTCACCCACACCCGTCCGCCACACACACCACCACCACCACTATCTCACACTTATAAAATTATACTCGGTTAATCTGTAATATTTCCATTTCTATACTTTAGACAAACCAAAGGAGACTAAACTTAAAACCGAAACGCCAACAATGAAATCAGGACAATACTTTACCCTAAACTGTACCGCGCGTGCAAATCCAAGTCCATGGTACCAGATATACAGAAATGATGAACTGCTGCAAAATTCAAGCAGTGGAATATTTCGCGTGAATAATGTTGACGAGACACACAGTGGCAAATACAAATGTGTTCCTATAAATCAATTTGGAGAGGGACCGGAGAAGACAATAGCTGTCACAATAGAAGGTGGGTGTTGCCAATTTCTGTTGAGGTTTGTAGAGTCTAGATTGATCAATTTTCGAATTAAACAAACCTTTAAAAAACATTTTACAGATTAAATAACGTAAAATGACCAGACTGGTCATTACCAGTCTCGAATACCAACCCTTTCTATTTCCATTGCTAGTTATTAGTATAGAAAACATTTTAGCCTAATAGTCTTTCAAAGTTATCAGCATTACTGATATGCGTGTTTTAACCAATTCCACAGGATCATCAACTTCAGTCGAAAATCATAAAAGCTTTTTAAATGATTTTCCAATGTGGGCGTTTGGAGCACTAGCTGGAGGATGCTTGATTGTAATTCTACTGATCGTTGTAGCTTACAAGTGCCGCAATGGAGCTGGCAAAGAAGGTAAGGTCACTCTTAAATAGTGGAACCTTTCAAAGTTCAGGTGCAATTCGCGTATAAATTATTCTTAATACTCTAATTACTACAAGACGGCATTGTGAAGGTATATTCTTTCACTTAAATCTAGCCTAGCAACTTATTCTAACTTACTGGTGCATATTTCTGTCTTGAGTTAGTGATAATCAGAACATATATCTGATTCTGTTCAATGTTTTTCAGGTGTCTACCAACCAAAGCGAAGGTATGTGACCATTTTGTTTATAAATATCTTGCGTAATAATTAAGAAATAGAAAACATTTCCATGTATTTCATCGAGTTATAGTAAGACGAGTGCAAATTTTGGGGAACAAGAAGTAGTTGTGATAGCACGAACCGAAGACGAGTCTGTCCACAACTCACACAAACTTCCACAGGGCAATTGTTTCCTATTTCTTTTATAGAATAAACGCAGCTATGTTTTTAATAGAGTTATGTTAAACGACTTTCCACCAATCAGCGCACGCGTTATATCTTGTCTATTTGATAATGTTTGACACTGTTTACAAACAACGCCATACCATAGTCTAGCAGGAGTGAACACGTACACGTGAATTAGTGATGTCTTGCTATTTCTCGTTAGAGTAAAACATACTTTATATTGATTACCAACGTAGTCAACATTATTGATTACTGGGAAATTAAAATTATCTTTCTATTTTTCGATCTTTAGTGAACATTCAAACATAACTGTCAGCTCGTTAAATTTGGCGAACGGTTCAGCGACAAAAAGTGGGCCGGATATGTACACTGGACAAATACAAGAACCACAACGTGTGACTGCTGTAGACACGCCTACTAAGGGATCTACAGTGCGATGGGTAAGCCTTCAGATCACCTTCGGTTCTGAATGTGTGTTTTTTAAAAAGCGTTCCAGTCACAGTTCATTTATGTGTTAGTTAAGTATTTTTATACATATGATTGTCGTTTCATAAATATGTAGCTTCTACTGTTCTTGAACACATTTTGTAAATTTAGCTTCAAATTCGTATTTCGTGTGATGGTACTAACAACAACGTTGTTGTTGTTGTTGTTGTTGTTGTTGTTGTTGCTGTTGCTGTTGATGTTGTTGTTTGGTTGTTATTGTTTAGTTGTTATTGTTTGGTTGTTGTTGCTGCTTAGTTGTTGTTGTTGTTGTTGGTGTTCTTTTTAAATAAAAAAAGAATGCAACCTATAATTAGAATAATTAATTACGTATACATTATAAATTATATAAATTATATAATTTAATAAGTGTCAAAATATTATTGCTAAACCTTTAAGGCAGAATCACAGAATACTTGAAACATAAATGAATGCAATACTTTCAGAATTTAAAATATATAAGTCACTTTGGTTCCATGCCCTATTGATTTTCCGTTTTCTTCCTACTCGTCCCAGCTCTTGTTTGATTTTGTGTGTTTATTTTAGGAGCCAATTTATTCAAGCATAGCACCACTGAAGGAAACGGCCATCGATCGACCTGCTGACCACCCAGAAGCATACGATGGGCCTTACACGAATTTGCGAAAATCGACAGTAAGTAACTTTATATCTACCAGCCATACTAGCATACATCCGGCTTTCGCAACTACTTAATATACGACAAATAGCTGGAATCGTATGGATATGGGCGCAATAAACAAAGCAATATCTCAGTTTGACTCTTAATAGCTTGTGCAACGTATTTCAGTCCAATTCATATTGAAGAATGATTTATAAACAAATTATAAGTAAACTGTTGTTATAAGTTTCTTCAATCCAACTTGAATTTCAGTACATATATTTGGATTAAGAAATCTAGAGCTAGATTTATCCCAGCAAACCAAAAGCAGTGTAACTGTATGTTACCAGCACGTGTTATACAAAGCTGTCGTGAGAACAAAATTAATAGTTTGTACTCTGTTTATAGGATCTAGACCAACAATATAAGATGTTAGATACATTTGGAGCAAGGAGAAAGTCGAATTCGGATAAAAGACAAGATCACCCGGAGTCACACGAAGGTCCATGCTCGAACAGAGATTCTTCTGAAGTGAGTATAACCTTTATCGCGTTGAAACATTTCCTCTAATAGCCTTTAATTTTCTCTAAGGAAGAGAAAATGGTAATAGTACTTAAATATGTCGACGATAAACGTTCTCCTGAGATTCATGTTTTATTCTGTTGTTTAATTTGTTGTATCCGACATTTAAATTGGATTAAGAGGAGAATAATCATTTCTTCTGACAAGAAACCGTTTTAATTCCAAACACTTTTGAACGTCTCGACAATGCATTTAATCATGGATCTCATTGATATTATTAAGGACCTGCCAATGGCAGACAGCACTGTACAAAATAATATTTATGCAACATCACAACTATGTAGTTCTAAATTCCTCTTGTTCCCAGTGGCAGAGTTTAGGGAAGGGGACGTTGGGGCCGCTTTCGCCTTTTGTCAGCATACACCCCAAACACTACATTCCCCTCCTCTTTTTTAAAATGTTAGATTCCAACACCCTTCTTTAAATGTCTGGTTCCGCTCACTAATAAATTTTTCATCTTCATTCTGAACTAAATCGATATTTTTGATCTGAACCAGGCTACTTCTAATTACCTATCATCAATTATCGTTCGTAGCTATAACTTGTAATAATTGTTCATTATCTGCAGGTTGACCCAAGTCAGATAGAAGAAATAGCCGAGGAGGAAATAGAGGAACCATCGAGAAGTGCTTCCCCTGCTCCAGAAGCCATACCGATATATATTGACATGTTAAACGAAGTGGATGTGTAGTCCGCATCCACACAACAAGAGAAAGGGGACGTCAAGTGACAGAACATGTCTGATCACTATGAACCATTACCTGGGCAGCCATTGGTAGGCTGGGGCGTTGTCAAGGCAACATAAAATCTATCAATCAATCAATATTTATTTAGCTACGTTTCGTCAAAGATCTAGAACAGCTCGTTCAAAATACGAACGTCAAAAAATAATTGGAAGAAAGACGAATGGTAGACGTCAAGGTTACAGACGCCAAGGATATGCTTTATGTATTGATATAACCAAAGTACAGTCTTTGGGTATACGACGAGAGAAGAAATTGTATTCTCCATATGTATTTCGACACACCAGTAGTACCTGGACGGACATTGGTCTGGACGAACTGACTAAAGAAATGAGCAACAGTTTTTGAGTTTTCGGACACATTGGAACATTGACAAATCAAGAGTACTGTATATATGAATCGTCAGCGAAAATTGTGATCAGATTAATGCAGTTAAGAACTGGTTTTAGTAATTTTAGATAAGAAACAAAGAAAATATATTTAATTTTATGTGATAGGAAAGTTATTAAAATACAGATAACATTATCTTCAGAACATTTTAGACTACTGGAAGGATCTAAATTGATCATGAGCCTAGTCTCGCTTTATTATGCATTTTATGGCTTTTATAGAAAGAGCAAATGAACCTTTCTGAATGTTAAGCCGGAATTGAATAGGGACAAAATTGTTCAAGACCACGCTGACACCAGGTTCATTTTTATCAATTTGAGCAACTGTGAATAGCAGCATTGGGGTTGGCAAGAGCAAGGGAATTCTAAATGTATGCCTTGCCTCATTTCCTAGCTACCGTCTAACATTTCTTTGAAGTATTCACTGTCCATCACACATTGGTGTAATAAAGAACAAATGATGCACATTGGCTTTACGACTGATTGTTGATGTTTAGCTGGGTAAAGAAAGATGTCGAGACAATAAGATCAACTCAACAAGCGACTTTCCCTTACTTATACCCCGAAATGCAACAGACAATAATAATATTCATTTACTAAGTCTAAAGGTCTGGAGTTCCTTCTAATAGAAGGTTTATATCACAATAACCGTTTGTTTACTAGTCTTTTAACTCGTCTGCAAGTTAATCTATCTATGATAAAGACGGGAAAAGTACAAGACCAACTATCAGAGGAGCTAATTGTGTCACACGTACTGTGAACAAGCAAATTAGGCCTGGCACTAGTAGTATTTTGGCGGTTGCCATCAGTTGCAAGCGATGCAATCAAAATATTTTAGTTGGTTGGTCTGATGCCCGTCTTTACATGTGCGGACGAAATAAACGTCTTGACGAACTAAATAATTTGGTGCGTCTTGATGGAAGAATTTAGTTCGTCCAGACGTATAATTCGTCTGCAGCCTGTCTTGGTACGAGACGAACTAAGAGTCTTTGCCCAACATCGTCCAGACGAACTAAATGTCTGCAGTATAATAGCGGCCAATGATGGATCTGTTCCCACGATACTTACTCGCACGACTTATTTTTAGACGTCACTTGGGTCACCTGTTGATCTTGGTAGCAAAGGGAATGATTAACTAACCCCTGATACTCATTACCTGACAAGAGCACTTGAAACTACCTCAGTTTAAGTATTATATGACGATGATTTGAACCTGCAGCAATATCACTATAATAATATAACACTAAGCTGCACATAGCATCGATCATAACGTATATTTTTGTGAAACTGCAGAAATGAGACTTAGGTAGCTGATCGTTTGTAATTTATTGTTTGTTTTTTCCCTTTATATAGTATAGCCACATAAATGTCTTTAGTTTTTCACTATAATGCGGTTGCACCGTTTCTCGGCGTTACTACTACTATTACTACTAATATACTACCCTTACTACTACTACTACTACTACTGCTGCTACTATTACTACCACTACTATTACTACTACTATTACTACTACTACTATTACTACTATTACTACTACTACTACTACTACTACTACTATTACTACAATTACTACCACTACTATTACTACTACTATTACTACTACTACTATTACTACTATTACTACTACTACTACTACTACTAC
>JANUFV010099970.1:0-10372 GCA_024757865.1 Epizoanthus scotinus
CCTACAACCGGGAGACCTATAATGTGGGCGTTTACGGTATGCCTATTTAATATTACTGTAAGAGAAGCAACTCAGAAAACGCTGCCATCATCACGGTCTGGTATCAACATAACCACAACTGAAAAATTCAGGATTACTTGTGCTTCATTTCATTACTCTAAAAAACAATCAAAAACGCAACAAATATTCTAAATTGAAAGCTACGGGATAGTATCACCGCCCAATCAAAATCAACGGTCTCATCCGGGAGTTCAGACCGATAATAACCGCCTGGCAAAGGCGTCGAGGCTGAAGTATAAAGAAAATGGGGCAGATTTCGCCGAAATCGTCCAAAAAAAAGCCTACAATTCTGGTTATCAGATGAACGATTGAACAGCTGTAGCTAACGCTATCCATCCTAGATATGTTTCACAAGTATTGAGCGATAACAATCCGCGCATATTTACGTAATCAGGAGATACAATCTTTTGCAAACTGCACCCTCTTTTAATTACCTATACAACGTGAAACGCGAACTTGAGACGCCTCTGGTTCTGTCATTTCAAATTCGTTCATGTGACAATAATTATTAATAATATTAATATAAACCACCAGGTTGAGCAGCTGAACAAAGGAAGTCAGTCCAACGTTTCTCGTGAGCAAAATCGATATGCAAAGCTTTCCTATAAGTCAGCAGATTAAAAAAACATTTGCAACTGACAGAAAGCTTTCTGAACAAAAGTTAGCCTGATAATTCGTCTGCCTCAGGTTTTCTCCCGATGGGGCGGCTGAATGGCTGAACATATTTTAATAAACATAATAAAAAAATAATAAAAAAAAGTTTAGGCATTTAAAATTTTAAAATAAAAACGTACAGTGGGAAAGAAAATACTTCTCTTCATATTAAATTGTCAACTTACTGACTTGCGTGATTATTACTGAATGGTATTTGAGAATCACTTCAACAAGTTATTTTTAAAATATTTATTTGGATCTATTTTATTATTTTACTTCCATTCATAAAACATTGGCTATGTTTTCACGACATCTGCCATTTCAGATCTGCGCGTTATCTATACTTCATCTCAAATGACAACAAACATGTGTAAAATTGTTTTTTAAAATAGCATAAGGCGACTTGACTGGCCCCCACGTAGAGCTGAAGTCTATCGAGTGTTAAAACTCACCATAGCATTCAAATCGGCACACGTTCTGTTGTGTGTATAGTACAGTTAATTCTTCAGAGCTCTCGTGATATTGGCTCATATTAATAATGGGGATAATGATTTTCCAAACAGACTTTCATTCCAAATTCCATTTGAGCTAGCTTGCCGAACGCTAAATGAACTATTGTGTGTATAGTACAGTTAATTCTTCAGAACTCTCGTGATATTGGTTCATATTAATAATGGGGATAATGATTTTCCAAACAGACTTTCATTCCTAATTCCATTTGAGCTAGCTTGCCGAACGCTAAATGAACTATTGTGTGTATTATTATACTGATATATAATATAGAGCCTCGCTGTTGGTGTTTTTGTAGATGTTTATTGGGCACTCGTTGATAGCTCTCTTCTGATCACTTCTCAATCTCAACTACTTACTTACAAAATGAATTACATTTATGTTCTTCTACATTGTTTACTTAAATCATTCTTTTCCTTAGTATTAATTGACATGTTGATAAAGGTACAGATGTTAATATAACAAGGGTTCTCAGGAACCTAGAAAACAAAAGGCGTTTGGTTCCTAGCAGAGTATTTACTATAATTATGTTCAACATGAAAACTAATTTGCAAGTTGTGCAATACGGAAAGAGAGAACAGAACTAAATGTCAACATGACTAGAATATTGTAATTAAATTGATCTTAATAAGCGC
This sequence comes from Epizoanthus scotinus, assembly GCA_024757865.1. Classification (NCBI taxonomy): domain Eukaryota; kingdom Metazoa; phylum Cnidaria; class Anthozoa; order Zoantharia; family Epizoanthidae; genus Epizoanthus; species Epizoanthus scotinus. The sequence goes on from JANUFV010099970.1 coordinate 1,860, forward strand.
AACTGAATACTACTGCTGTACTATTCTTAGATGACTAAAGAAACGACTAAAATGTACTAGTTAGTTAACTTAACAGATTTGTGAGTTCATTACGCTATTATAAACTATCTAGAGTCAAGACGAAGGTCCGAACTTGAATAAAGCAATTGTAAGCATATCCTACTGTAATTGAGTTTGTCGGAACTAGTGTACTAGAATATAATTACAAAGTTTATCAAGTTGTAGGAAGTAGGAAATACTAATAATCTATCTCAGAATATAGTTGTGTCATTATTTGTATTTCTGCGGAAAACAGTAGAGCGAGCTTCCTTTTTAATGTCCTATAATTATATATTTCTTCTGAAACTAAATCAGTTATAGCGACACCACTAAGTAAAGATCTCTCATCCTGTTTTCTACTAGCAATTTCTAAATAAACATTTCTTACGTTACGGAACTCTATTTACTTTTATGACATTGTCGGAAGTTCCAACTTAAGTTTTACAACTAAATTCAGAGTATTACTTTAATATTCCAAGGCAACTAACATAATATAAATTCTTGAAAATATGATAAAACCTAAACGTTATATCGTAACAGTATTAAGTACAGTTAATTCTTCAGAACTCTCGTGATATTGGCTCATATTATAATAATGCATGGGGATAATGATTTTTCCAAACAGACTTTCATTCCTAATTCCATTTGAGTTAACTTGCCGAACGCTAAATGAACTATTGTGTGTGTATTAAATACAGTTAATTCTTCAGAACTCTCGTGATATTGGCTCATATTAATAATGGGGATAATGATTTTCCAAACAGACTTTCATTCCCCATTTCATTTGAGTTAACGGACCGAACACTAAATGATAATAATTGGTATATCAAAAGCACTTCTTGTTTTGAGGAAATTGATCGTTGTCTTAAGTTTATCACAAAGATGAGTTTGAGATTACACGATGCCGAACCTTTAGTGCTGGGTCAAACAAGCAAGACAGTAGAAAAAAATTGCATGATATGAGAACAATTCTATTATACGTAACTTTCTAATCGTTCCGTCTCTCCCGCTGCGAATGAAAAGGCGTTAAAGGGTTTGAAAGCAAATATACAAATAATGGCCACTGCGCGAAGTAACAATCGAAGCAAACAGTAACGAGAAATAGAAATCTGTGGTTTTTGAGTCTTGGACTTGAATTTCAAGTCTCGATGTCTCAAATTTTACCCTTTGCTGCCCCTAATCACTTTAAATACGACTTTCTGAAAACACTGGCATTTCAAATCTCTTCAGCTTTCAGAAACATTGCCTTTGACTTTGATAATGTTAAGTTGTGGCAGATTGAATTAAAAAAAACAAAAGCGATATATACAGTTATTTTTTCATAAGAATATTTAAAATGTGGCTGAGGCAGTATATTCCTAATTCAGCCTGTAAATTTTCTTAAGTTCTTAGCACATTTCTGCATCAATATTCTTAGAGAGCCAGAGGGTTAACAGTACTCATCAGGAGCTTTCATTTGAATGCTCACACAATGTATCTTATACTCGAATTGAAAAGTACTCTCTGGAACCATCAGATGTTCTCCAACACTGGAACCGTTAAATCATAGAGTAGTCTTGAAATTGGTCCTTGGGGTGACTATATAATACAATACAATACAATATTTATTCAGTACCTCTAGCTCACTACGACTCTATTCTCAGCGTTTTGAATTTGTATCTTCATATTCGCGGAACTAGCGAGCATCCAATCTCTTCACGAGCAATTCTCGACGTGTTTTATTGTCGTATGTCAGCAAGGATCTTTCTTAGTACCTGTCTGATGTCCCCTATTCGCCAGCAGTACAACAGGGGGTCCAGGGAACTCTTCACCAGCACAACCGAAAAGCAGTACTTGTAGGCAGTACGTGTTTTCGTCTCATCCAAGTTCTTGCCGACCGTGACAACAACTTGGTAGATGAGTGTTGGGAAATAACAGAGAAAGAAACATCCCACAACATACAGCATGGTTAGGGTGGATCGCCTGTACCGGGCCATTTCCACACTATTTGGCTGTTTCGCCGTCGCTTCACACGGGTTGAGTGAATCACATTGTAATTGTACAGAGACGGACTCGCTTCTTATCTTTTGTCGATGCCGCTGCACCGTGGAATATATCTTGCGGTAACAGAACACAGTCACAATCAGAACCACTGCTAGGTTGAGCATTACTATTGGCCTCAAGAACTTCTCTTTCGTATCCACAAATCGCAGTGCGCTCAAGGTGGTCATGTACAACCAGAATAGAACAACGACTTTGATCATACGGCTGGAAGTAACAACGGTAATGTACCTCAAATGGAGATACAGAGCAAGATAGCGCTCTACGGCTATGAGGGCAAGGGTGAGAAACGACACGCTGGCTGTAATGTACGCCATCAGAGAGGATATAACGCCGCTGATACAATAAACCTGAAAAGCACGGTGCATTTCGCTGACTTTGGTCACAATATTAAGCGGTGCCACGACCAGTCCAGTGAGGCAATCTGTCGTCGCTAAACAGCAAAGAAGCGTGTTTGATGGTGAGTGTAAGGCGTGCGTCTTCCATATGGCATACACAATCAAGGCATTGCTTATAGGAGCAGTAATGAAGACGACAGAGTCGAGGATACAAGTGACAATATTGGCGATGAATACACCAAAGGTTTGATCTACCGCCTGTTTGAGGAACGCACATGTTTGGTCGAGTTCCGTAAGATTATTTGCTGTTGTACCGTCCATATCTCGCAACTGATCGATCGCCTCTGCGCTACTTAAATTGACTCTGTAGAGCGTGTGAACTTACCGTCGCCACACAACACTATAATCTCAAAATACCCCCAAGGGTCACAGAATAACTAACGAGTAACGGTTGTAGCTCCGAGGATCTTAAAAGCGCCAGCGACTTGAACTGCCCTTGAGACACGACAGGACTGAAGCACCAAAAGGTCTTAGTAGCAGAAGTTTACATAGTAGTTTTACAGTAAAGACAACAGATTTCAGTTTTCCAGACATGTTTCGAGAGGTCAACTCCCATCTTCAGTGTGATATGTTAATAATTTACAAGGCTGAAGCAGCAGAAAATACAACAATTTTAAAGACGCACCTTTAAATTAACCCGATCATAATTTTCCAGGGCGGTTTCAATTTCTCTTTATGGATATTGTTTCAAATGGTTTCTCTCATAAACATTTTCTATTAAATGAAAAGTTAAGTAATGAAACAACAGGTACAGAACATTAATTGAAGCGAACACCTGTCATTCCCACTGAAATGTCGAAACATCAGGTAAATATTTAATCCACCTTAAGAATTATCTGAATATATAGTTCAGAGACTAACAATACGTGGAACATTCTAGATAACAGTTGGAGTCAGGGGAACGCTCCAGGCCAAATCTCGATATGCCTTGATCTATGACTAAAATAAATTACATTTTAATCAGAGTTTGTACTCGTTCGAAAGCTTGCGCTATTTCAAATATTGCCGAAACGCGACAAGGCGGTTCCGTGCACGAGAAACACGGTCATATAAGTGACTCCTGCACAGCAAAAATATTGTCGAGTCGAACCAGGTGATGTATAGACCATTTAAAACTAATTATCTTCCATATAATGCATTTTTTCTTTCCGTCTCGGAATAAAAGGAACAAAAAACATGCCAATGAATTTATTGAAAAAAGAGGTTTCTTAAAATGTTCCCAAATTAAAGATTCTTAAAATTGAACCAAAATGAAAACGAACCGTAATGTTAACTACATCTCGGTACGTAAGACATTTCTATATAAAAAATATGAAGTTTATGATCTTTTTTTTAAGAAAAACCAAGGATTTTATCGACTAGCAAAAAGTATAGAACAAACTACTTGCAAAAATGGGGTTTCGACTGACATCTATTCGTAAAATAATGAATTTAACTTAAATTTAAATGTTTAATTTCTTGTGACAATAATGTTAAACGAAAAATAAATGACTGAATCAATATCCTGTTGAACCTATCAGTTGTTCATTTAGATTTGGTTTTTGATACTAAAACCTAAAAGGTTTTGCCTGAAAACTGAAAGTCGTTAACCCTTTGTTTTAAAGATAGATTTTTGTAGATAAACTAAAAAAACATATGTGTTATTGAAACTAAAATATAATTGCATTCACTTTGGATAAGTTATTTGAATTTGAATACATAATATTTATCTCTCGACGTACGCCACAAAAAGAGGCGCGAATTTCTTAAACACCTGCAACACGAGGTTTGTTGGCTGGCCAATTATAAGTCTGGCGGAGACATTTCTAACATTTAAAGTCAGAAAGAGATGGATTTAACTGCAAAGCCAAAATAAGTTACCAGTTGAGACATGGTCGGTATTATCTGCGGTGTTGCGAATAACATAATACACTTGTTTTTTTATAAGAAGCAGTAAAATTATGGTCAGGCTCAGTGTTCTTATTTTTGTGACAATTTCAGGCTCAAAATGTTCTTATTTTGTTCTTATTGGCTGTGTTTTCACGCGTCATTTTAACTCGCCTGAAATGTCTTTAGGTTTTTGTTTGAATCATTAGGAACACTATATTATTCACTTACTGATTGTATGTTGTATCTCGTGGTTTTTCATCTTGTTCTTACACTAAACTCTCATAAATATTTCGAATGAAGTTTTATTTCAGCCTCAGTTTATTCTTATTCTGTTCTTATTCAGGTTTAGGCGATTTCAGCCTGAGTTTGTTCTTATAAAAAAAAAAGTGTACCCCTTTCCCTCACCTAGTGACTTCATTGTTATATTCGCAGATGATGCAAAGGCAAAAAATATTAAATATTAGGCAATCTACTCTTCGAACGAATGAAAGACAGAACAATTCACACGAAAGCCAAGCGTGTAGACTAGCAGGCTGGAGCATCGAGTATATCTTCGAGACAGGAACTTCTTCGTAATTAAAAGTGAGAGCAGGATGTCAATAAATCCTTTGCACTATATAACCACATCAGGTACTAGCCTCCTCTGCAGGCTACTCAGGTAGTATTTCGGCAAATTACGGCAAATGAGGGAAAATAGGGGAACTTAACCCGGCAATTGCACTCCTCAGCTATCAATTACTCTCACTTGCCATCATTCGCCCCCATTTGCCATCAATCGCCCCCATTTGCCACCATTCGCCCCCATTTGCCGAAATTTCCCGTAAATTGTTGGAAATTTGCCGACATACTATCTGAGTTGCCTGCGGAGGAGGTTAAACTGGTATCACGCCCCAACTGCGCCAGACTGCTGCGCTAGGGCAGGGGGTGTATTGATAATAATCAAGACTACTGAAAGCGAACTGCTTCCCTTACCTTGACTGCCAGCGGGGGCCTGGATTCCATACTCCACCGAATGAAGGCAGCCTGCAAAACAAACACGAGCGGATGGGAATATTCAATAATTGGAAGGCATTCGGGAATAAGGTCTGTAATATATCTGTGTGGATTTTTTAAAAGGTTACTACTATATCTCATGCCCCCTCCCCGTGCTCTCCGATTCTCTCATTCAGTATCTCCCACTTAGCAAGTTTGGATTAGTAAAATTCGCAAAGTAGTTCAACCTATTTCAATTACTCGAAGTTAAAGAATCTTCACGTCTGCTTGTTGATTGATAAAATTCAGGATATGTCATTTTTTAATAGAGAGAAAGTCTGAAAACGCAAAACGACAACAAATGGCCTAAAGTGCCCCTTAGCGCTGCTCGAGGGCCCAGTTTCAACACAAATTTTCGACTATAGAACGGTTGCTCCGATCTCCCCAGACTTTGATTCCTATTTGTAGCACTTAAAATGGTCTTTAACATGCTTGTTAGAACATCGATTTTAGACGGCATTGCATGCCAGAGTTAGACTAGTGTGAAGTTTGTCTAATTTCCAGCTTCTGTTCGACTTTTCTGCCACTTGGGAACAACCTTTTGAAAAATCCAGACAGATATATGATTTGACTTCTATACTCCATACTCTCACGATTGTGAAATAACTAATCATATCATTACCTTGTGAAACTGTTTTAAAATCTCTATCAGCATTGCAGTAGTCTTCGGACAATTATTATTTTTATATGTTTGTCGACAGTTTTAAAAAACTTTGTATTGTAACCCAGTTCGTTTGCTACAATGCATATACCTTGTCAATCGTTTCTAATTGAATTTGACACATGTTTGTTTGTACAATATTTTTGATATATTAGTACACTATCGTACATTTTACTGGTCTATTCTTGGCTTGCATGTGATGTCATGAAAAGTTTAAATAGAAGATGTTCCTTTTATATGTTTTAGGGTTCTATTGTTCAAGTCCTCCTGAAAACTTTTGGGATGTTGAGGTGTTTTGATTCAGAGTTATGGATGTTTGAATTTCTTCGCCATTTTCGCGTATCCCGCTGGCCAACTGGCGAGTTATGAAAATCACCAAATTTTTCCACTTAGAATATTTTGGCTTGATAAATCATTAAAGGTGAGTTTAAATTGGTTCATTCTGTAGCAAAACTAAATAAATTACATTGGAAATTTACTTTTGCATTTTTGACCGCCGTGTTGGTGTGCCAAAGCTGGACACCAACATAGCCGCCGCATACATGAGCGATCAAAATTGATAAATGTCCCATACATTTGCTGTAATTGTTCTCATATTTGCACCATTTTCAAGATGGCGGAAGATCCCGTGAAAAGGTCTATTACATGTGTAAAATTGATAAGTGATATGCATATAGTCTTGAGAAATGTTGGTACACGACGATATTTGTCCCTTGGAGAGAAGCTGCATTTAATCATGTCTCTTCTATTACTCGTAGTGCCAGAAATATAAACCGTTCTAAGCACGTGACACAGACAGCTAGTGATGAGCTGGGAAAACTTGAAATAATGGAAGAAAACCAAAAAATGACGACTGGTTTCAAAATGGGCGACATAAGCGAGAAAGATACCAGAAAGAAGATAAAAGAGAAACTTCACTTGAGGAAAAACCTGAGTTTACATTACGCTATCACGCACCACCTGATCATGTAGTGGGGAATAGTGGAATGGATCACGGACTGGATCACGGACTGGATCATGGACTGGATCACGGAATGGATTACGGACTGGATTACGGAATAGATCATGGGCTGGATCACGGAATGGATTACGGACTGGATCACGGAATGGATCACGAGATGGGCCTGGTTTTGCTATAATCCACCTCACTTTGTTTCGTTTTTCTAAGTTTACAACGAGTACAAGGAATGCTTCAATTGAATTATTTTCCGATGCAAATATTTTGAAAGCTGTGTGGAGGTAGATCCGCAACATTTATCGCATTTTATTTCGTAACCAAGAAAGAAATTGATGTAATAGCAAACAATATCCCAGTAGAGAATAGAAATGCACAGAACCTCGGTGTGCATCTTTACGTGTGAGGTCACAAACTCAACAGCCAATTATAACACAAATAGAAAAAAAATGTGGAAACCCTTTTACACTACTATACTATAGGGGAGTTATTTGAAGTGAGACTGGAAAAAATAATATAGATATATTCCTATCCATTTCTATTGTTGTTATTGTCGCTGTTGCTGTTGCTAATAATAATAATAATAATTATTATTATTATAAAAATAGGGTAGATATAACGCGCGCTGTGATTGGCTAACAGATGGCAAAATGAGTGTTTATATCATTTTATCTTCGTCATATTTCTATTTTATAAAAGCAATATAAAACGGCTGCGAGTGTCGAGAAGCAAGAGAAACACTCGACTTCGCCTCATGTTCTACTTGAACTTCTCTCGTGCTCTACAACTTTCAGCGTGTTTATATCACAGTTTATAGACACTCGCAGCCGTTTTATGTTGCTTAATAATAGCAACTTTAATTCTTAAAAAATACGCATTAAAGATATTCCAAATGCTCGTTACAGGATAAAATAGAAAACACTTTTACTAAGGACTGATTAATATGTATAACTAAACTAACTAATTCACTAACTAACAATAGTCTTGATTAAAAAGAAATGTTTTTAGTTTTGGTTTTAAACTGTCAGAAACATAAACACATTACTTTTTACCAAAATTGCATGGGAGATTTTGCCGTTTCTTTTTTTATCTGTAATTTTCCATGCTTAACTTGTATAGAGTTGCTTTCCATAAACATAATATACTTGTGCGAGAAGATGTTTTACGATTTTGAAAATAATATTTGTATACCGAGCGGTCTATATAAAAACTTATAACTATAAATATAAGGTCGTGACGTGACGTGACGTGACGTGACGTGACATGACGTGACGTTAATATTTCAGCAACTTTAAAGCAACTTTTGGGTGTATTGACAAGCAACTTTTCCTGAATATTTACTAGCACAATCTATTTATGCCTAGTGACGTCTCGTTTTTCATGTTTATAGTTTAAAATTGGTCAACATATAGAAACGCAAGTAACCATATTATCATTATTATTATTATTATTATTATATATTATTATTATCATTATTATCATTATCATTGTTATTATTATTATTATTATTATTATCATT
>JANUFV010100081.1:0-10371 GCA_024757865.1 Epizoanthus scotinus
TCCGTGTTGCGAGTTAACAGATGGTCTCGTTGTCCGTGTTGCGAGTTAACAGATGGTCTCGCTGTCCGTGTTGCGAGGTAACAGATGGTCTCGCTGTCCGTGTTGTGAGTGAACATAAAGTCTCGCTGTCCGTGTTGCGAGTGAACATAAAGTCTCGCTGTCCGTGTCCAACCATGTCTTGTACTTGCAGATTTTGTTGCAGGTGCTGCATGCTGGGTTTCTGTCTGGTGCTCCATCATGAGTGCGCTGATGTGACAGGAGGCCAATTTTTGAACGGCAAGCACGGCCACATGTTGTGCACATGAAAAGAGTCCGTGTTGGATGATCTGCTGATGTGCTAGCTTTGAGTTTTTCCCGTTTATGGCATAGGATATCAATACGTTGACGTTCAAAGTTCTGTACTGCTGTGTGGCATGTGTGCCTCCATAGTGCCCTGTTCTTAACTGCATCCTCGCAGATTTTGGTGTCAAAGCAGCATGCGTTTAGGTTCGCCTTAAGTTTGTCTTGGTAGTGTAGTAGTGGCCGACCAAGATGATGAATGCCTTCCTCGAGTTGGCTGTAGAAAATCGCCTTGGGGAGCCCGGAGTCTTCCATTCTGACAACATGTCCAGACCAGCATAGTTGGGCCTTTATGAGCAGGCTTTCAATACTAGGGAGTTGACACTTCTCAAGCACTTCGACGTTTGATATATCTTGTCTTGCCATTTTATGTTGCAGATTGTGCGTAGGCATCGCATGTGGAATTTGTCTAACTGCTTGCTGTGCTGACTGTAGAGTCTCACAGCCATACATGAGTGTTGGGAGCACTACAGCTTGATAGACTTTTAGTTTAGTACTGAGACGTACCCCATGCTCTTTCCATAGGCGGTGTGTCAGTCTGCCAAATGATGAGTTTGCTTTTGCCAAGCGTTGGGTTATTTCATCATCAATTTGTGCGTTGCTAGAGAAGAGGTTCCCAAGATAGCAGAATTTCTTGACAGATTTTAGGTTTCTGTCATCAATTTTTACAACGGGGTCACAGTGAGCTTTTCCTGGTGCTGGTTGGTACATTACTTCTGTTGGTACATTACTTCTGTTTTCTTAATGATGATTGTAAGTCCGAAGCGCTTTGATGCTGTAGAGAAACAGTCAGTTATGAAATGTATATCTTCTAGAGAATGAGCAATGAGTACACAGTCATTAGCAAGTACAAGACACGAATAATAATTTCCAACACTTTGGTGCGGGCATGGAAGCGTCTCAGGTTAAACAGGTTTCCATCAGTGCGGAATTGAATGTATACCCCTCTGTCAACTTGGTCAAAAGCATCCATGAGCATGGCAGACAAAACGATCGAGAAAAGTGTTGGAACTAGAACATATCCTTGTTTTGTGCCATTGCTAACTGGGAAGGAGTCTGAAAATTCTCCATTTTCTTGGACACTTGCCATCATTACATCATGCCGAAAGAAACGGATTAGGGATAACATCTTTTCTGGGCATCCAAACCTGTGAAGTAGTTTCCATAACCCACTTCGACTTACTGTGTCAAACGCTTTAGTCAGATCTACAAACACCATGTACATGCCTTTATTTTGCTCGCGGCAGTTTTATTGCATCTGCCTGGCTGCAAATATCATATGCATGTCTGTTGTTCCTCTTCCAGCTCTAAATCTACATTGTGACTGGATATATAGACGACACAAGGTGAGTGATCATCCTGTTCAGAATAACATGCGCTAGTAGTTTTCCTGCTATTGATAGTAGTCGTTGTCACAGTTAGATCTGCCTCCTTTTCATTTGTAGAGATGGATGGCAGATGCGTCCTTGAATTGCTGAGGCACAGACCCTTCCTTCCATATAATGTGAAAGAGTTTTGTAAGTTTCCTGGCCATAAAGTGACCACCATGCTTGTATACTTCAGCTGGGATGCCATCAGGCCCAGGTGCTTTCCCAGGTGATATTTGCCTTGATCACTTCATGCTCATCTAGTACTTCGAAGATTTGGCACCGAGGTATTAAGTCTATTGCTTCATCAGACATATTTGACTCACGGTTTAGGAGACAGTTGAAGTGCTCAGCCCAGCGGGAGAGTATTTCTGTTTTGTCAGTGAGCAGAGTTTTGCCATCAGCTGAATACATGGGACTTGTACCATTAGTTCTAGGACCATACACAGCATGCAAGCCCTTGTGTCATGTCTATCTGCCGCTTCTTGCAGCTCACCAGCCTTGTTTTCCCACCACTGATCTTTCATTTGGCGTAGTTTTACTTGCACTGTCTGCTTCACTCTTATGTACTTTTAAGTACTGAGGTGTTGTCTGCAATATAGGCAGCACGGGTAGCATGCAAACTATCAAGAAGTTCATTTATTTCAGAGGCATTCTCATCGAACCAATCTTGATGCTTTCTCTTAACAAACCCAAGTACTTCTGATGCAGTGGTGTAGGTAGCATCGCTAAGCTGTTTCCAGGCTGTCTCAGCATCTATGTCATCAGAGTCATCTTGGTTTCCGATTGTCTCTTCCTATTTTTGTTGAAGAGTATCACACACATCACTGCTTTTCAAGCTAGCCACGTTAAGCTTTCCGATTGGTTTACAGCGGCTTCTGTGATGTTTCTTTGTGATGTGTAAGGACATCTTGCTTCTGACAAGTCTGTGATCAGACCAGCAATCTGCACCTCTCGTGGAACATGTAATCCTCACGTCTTCAAGATCTTTCTCTCGTACGAAGACGTAGTCTATCGTGTGCCATTGCTTTGAGCGGGGATGCATCCAGGTTGTCTTGAACTTGTGAGCCTGTTGGAAGATTGTGTTCTGCACATTTGGATAAAAGCAGTAGACCATTGGAGTTTAACTTCCCAACACCATGGCGTCCGATGGTTTTGTCCTAGGTTTCACTATCTGTACCAACTCTGGCATTGAAGTCTTCCAGCAGGATGAGTTTGTCGCTGTGTGATACAGACCGGATAGCTCTGCTGAGTTCTTCATAAAATGCCATTGTCGGTGCATATGCACTGATAATGGTAGCATGCTGACCTTTTGAAACTGATGCGCATGATCATTAACCGGTCATTTATGCCCTTTATGAAGGTTTCTAAATTTCGGGCAATGGATGACCGAACTGCAAATCCTACGCCTGAGGCTCTAGGCCCTCCGGTTTTCCAATCCAGTAGTATGTATAACCAGCCCCAACTTTTCCAAGTTGTGATTCATCTGAGAGCCGGGTTTCACTGAGAGCTGCAATGTCGATGTTGTACCAGTCGAGCATCCTGGCAATCAATGCTGTTCTGCGTTCTGGTCTGTCATTGTTTTTGGTGTCCAGCAGTGTTCCAACGTTCCAAGCACCAAAAGACAGTCTATGTTTCATGTTGTTTCGACCGCTGATAAGGGATGACCAGCCAGGTCCTGGCAAGTACAAAATAGGGCAGGCGATGTTTGGGGTACCTTGTATAACCCCTTCCCCATGTGGGGAAAGCAGCGCTGATCCTAAATAAGTCTGCTCTGACATCCTGAGGAGGATATGAGGGCCACATCTGCCCTAGATGCGTGACCAACGATCATCACCCTCAAGCCGCCAATGTGTAGGGTTGTAGCTAGAAACTTTCAGCAGCATCCTCTGCCTGTTCCCGTCACTACTTCCCCATCGCCATTGGACTTGAAATACACAACCTCAAGGAATTCAGTGTTTGACGAATTACCTGCACGAAGGATGGGATTTTAGTGCGAAAGGTTTGTGCACTCCAAGTCTCACTCTCTCCACCACATATGGTATGGGCCACATTGGTCCAGAAACTGCCACAAGTGCAGCGCTATATGTGGTCCCAGGTTTAAATTCGGAGTGGCCTTCTCCAAGATGGGCTGCCTCTCATGGCTACGGCAACCCACCTTTGCCAGAGCCAGAACTAACAGCCGAGTTGACTTGTAATACTGTCACCACTAACCATACATACTCGAATAAATCACAACCTTACAATGTTCAAATATTCAAAATATTATAATACCTTTTGGGCAGTACATGTAGATAACAAGTAAGTAACAACTGATTAACTGCTATTTTTCCTTTACAGCTCTTGAAGGATATATACACCTTTTAAGTCCTGTGAAAACAGCATCAAAATCGAAATCAAACTACTTTGATTGACGACTTCAGACAAGTCAAGACGAGTCTGTCCGCCTTGTGTGTTACTCACCTAAGAAAAAAGAAACCATCAACAAGCATTAAAAGAACAGTCTCCAGAAAAATCATAGGCATCAAAACAAATGAAAGAAAAAGATTCAGCACAGATACCGAAAAACACACCATATCCAAAACTGCTAAAATGACACCAGTTTACAGAGCTTGAATTTCCATTCAATACATCATTAGGAAACCGCCTTTATCATACTGTCAAGGATGCACGAGAAGCAAATGTGTATGAGACAGTAGATCTCAAAGTCAAGATAATAAGCAAATCAAAAAACAAACAAGTTGTTGTTAAAAATGAACCATTGTAGCAGCCGTATGTAGCTAGTACTCTAGGAACAACTCACAGACAGTGTACACACAGGATTATCCTATCTCTTTCAAAATCTCACAATTTGTATTTTTGATGATAAAAAGTATGCAAACTCCAACGAAACAACTGTGGCCACACAAATGGATGATATTCCAAACATCAACATGGCAACGGCTGAAATAAAAGACAGTATGTTGATGGGTGAATGTATTGGTGTTGACATCAAGAGAACATCTTCATGTATGCAATAAAAGTCAAGATATCCAACAGAGATGATTACGTGTAATAACTGTAAAATTACTACACTGGCAACTGTATTAAAGACAAAACTAGTTTGTCAACTGCTCATTAAGACAACAGGAAACCAACTGCATAATTATACATGTTTTAATGATGGCGTTCAAAGTTTCTTAACAATACAAAATTGTGAAACACAACTCTCAGAAATACCAATAGATGATTTAAAGAACATACTCCTTAAAGCAAGACAACAAAGTATGATAGCTCAATAAAATAACAAGATAATAGCTCAATTCCTGCCTCTGAAATAAGAAGATACATAATGTTTGTCCTTCACAAATGTAAGTTAAATCTTTCAGTTCTAAACAATAATCAACAGTAACTTTACTATTTTCTTATAGTTTTCAATATGATTTTTCATTATTTGAAATTAAGGCCATTGTTCAACATTAAAAAATAACATATCTGCTGTTTTGCAAGGTTTCAATTTTTAAACCTAAAATGAATTGAAACCAGTCTAACAAAATAAATGCTATTCTTTGTAGAATCTGAGAAAGATAAAAGCTTATTTATAAAGAACTAGTCATAAAGTATAGAGGAAGTTTTGTTGGTTTACCTCCTGGCAAGTGCACACTATAGTCTAGCCCATCTCAGAACATGTAATGATAATGTACCTACTCCCATTTGAGACAATGTTGATGTGGCCCACCCCCTAATTGTATACCTCCCCTCCATACTTTGTGACCAGTGTGCCTATTGATCGATTTCCTTTCTTTTCTTTTCTTTTCTTCATTCCTCCTCTCACCTAAATTGCTTCTATGTTATACCATTTCCTTCAGTATTTTCAATAAAATACTCATTAAACAGAAATATAACTAGGACTTATTTTTTAGTGTTTCATTCCATTTTAATGTTGATGCAGTAGACACATGCAGTCCTTGTCTGCCTATTTTTATATATCGTTAGTGTGGTGAAATAATAGAGGACAGGATCCTGGAAGAAGCTCTTTTCTAGATGAAAAGTATCAGTTTTTTGAGGCGTTTTGTAGGCCTTGCAGAAAATTATGAAATTACACAAGTTTTCTAGGAATTAGTGGGGCACGTCCCACCCTGAGAGAGTTCCAGGAGTTTCTCACGATTAACCGGACTTCGGTCTGTTTGGGAGCAGACTGCATCACTTGCTTGCTACATCTAGCCAGTTCCAACTATCATCTCTTGCGAATTCCTTGTCGAACTTGGCGTTCTGCTTCAAATTGTCTTTGATCAGTTCGTTGCAAAAAATTCTGCTTCTCCAAGAATCTGCAAATTGATCCAGAGGGGTATTTAAATTGTAGTCGACCAACTGTTATATACATAATACAAATCCTTTCCTTATTATATTACAAAACCAAGTAGAGCAATGCAACCCTTTAAGGTCGTGTTTACACGGAGAGGTGACCCTATGTGTCTACATGTATTTACACGTAGAGGTGACCCTATGTGTCTACCTTTAAGGTCCTGTTTACACGGAGAGGTGACCCTATGTGTCTACATTTAAGGTCGTGTTTACACGAAGAGGTGACCCATGTGTCTACCTTTAAGGTCGTGTTTACACGGACAGGTGACCCTATGTGTCCACCTTTAAGGTCGTGTTTACACAGACAGGTGACCCTATGTGTCTACATTTAAGGTCGTGTTTACACGAAGAGGCGACCCTATGTGTCTACCTTTAAGGTCCTGTTTACACAGAGAGGTGACCTATGTGTCTACCTTTAAGGTTGTGTTTACACGGACAGGTGACCCTATATGTATGTGTCTACCTTTAAGGTCGTGTTTACACGGACAGGTGACCCTATATGTATGTGTCTACCTTTAACGTCCTGTTTACACGGAGAGGTGATCCTATGTATCTACCTTTAAGGTTGTGTTTACACGGAGAGGTGACCCTATGTGTCTACATTTAAGGTCGTGTTTACACAGACAGGTGACCCTCTGTGTCTACCTTTAAGGTCGTGTTTACATGGAGAGGTGATCCTATGTGTCTACCTTTAAGGTCGTGTTTACACGGACAGGTGACCCTATGTGTCTACCTTTAAGGTCGTGTTTACACAGACAGGTGACCCTCTGTGTCTACCTTTAAGGTCGTGTTTACATGGAGAGGTGATCCTATGTGTCTACCTTTAAGGTCGTGTTTACACAGACAGGTGACCCTATGTGTCTACCTTTAAGTTCGTGTTTAAACAGACAGGTGACCCTATGTCCTAAAAACAAATGTAGCCTTCCTTTGCATGCAATCTCGCTGGGGGACAAATTCGGTCACCACTATGAAATTCGAGTCACAAAACATAATGTCACTTGTGCCAGGAAATCATTGAACAATAGATAACATAGCCCTAGTGAGGAGGGTGACCATATTTTGAACGTTTACATGCAAAAGTTGTCCCTTCTAAGTGGGTTACCCTAGCAGCAAAACTAATAATTAAAACTAATAATTACTGATTAATTAAATTTATTGTTACTATTATTATTATTATTATTGTTGGAGAGCAGCCCTTCTCAATATAGACAAGGCATAAATCTAGAAAAGCTGGGTTGATTAAACGGACATGGGCATTATAGTTTAAACACCAAGTTGCTCATATTTGGTGCTTCACTGAACTGAATTCGATGTGGTGATACATTCAATGCACTCAGTTATACTTATATCAACATTTTATATCTCTATGCCCATTGCAAAATCCTTCTATTTTGTGAGACCAAGTTGAGAGCTTTTTCCCAAACACAATAAAAGTTTCTAAATCAAAGCTAATAATTACGGATTAATTATAAACTCATTGCTACTATTATTATTATTATTGTCATTGTTGTTGTTGTTTCTGTTATTGTTATTGCAAAATGTATTGTTGTTGTTGTTATTGTTACTAAAACTGAAACACTGCTGGTTTATAAAACAAACTGACCCGTCCTTGTTGTGATGACTGAGATCGTCTGCTATATCTTCCTTGCTCTTGAAAGATTCCCAGTCTAACCGCGACTTCTCCTAAATACAATATAATATGTTCACAGCATTATTTAACGGACTTGTGCATGGTATAAACCAATGCATAGAAACACATTAGTAACACTGGTCAACGGTTAAATGAAATACATGTACGACTATATAAGAGACTAGAATTGACGTACTATTGCTATATATTTACGGAAACAATTACTATTCTATAAAGTCAGCACAAACCTTCCAACTTCACAGCAAAAAACATAACAAATCAACTTTCAGTTAATGTACGTACTTACCATTACTTATAATAATGTATGGATTTTTAGATTATCATATGATTAGTATTTTACCTTTTTGAACTTTTTACACTGTATTATATATTGTGCTACCTTAAATTTCAAATTTTAATTGCTATTTCACATTAGATTTTACACAAATTTTAGAATAATTTTATCTGAAAAATTCTACTCATGTCATGCGCAATTGATCATTTTTATGGACATTGCGCACTACAAATTCATACATTATTATCATTATTATTATTATTACTTATAATAATGAGTTAAATGTGTCTGGGTAGACAGACAGAACTTACCAATGTACTCATCTTGGGTTTCTTTCCAAATTGTCCTAACACAGAACCCAGTCCTCCTCCTGCACGTTTCGGTCTAACAACACAACAAAGTAGTGTATTAAATACTGAAGCAATAGCACACCACAGTAAGGTCCGTTGTCCATCCAACAAACAGACCAGTTATGTTATTAACTTAGATATTCTAATACTTGTTAATTAAAACGCAAATATGGCTGCATATTCTGAAGTGAGGCAGCACTAGCTAGATATACATTAATTAAGGTCCCATTACATCCTGGGTACTTTTTCACGCAATTTGTCTTTCAATTCCATGGTGTGAAATGTTTCTTGAGTAATCATATGATTTAACATTCTGTAATTCTCAAAATCGTTGTGAGACAAGTTGCTGCAATTACCACAGATAGCACGGAAATGGGTTCTGCTTTCTCAAATAATTGACAGCAGCACCTCAAGTTTTATCTGTATCTAATTTTCTAGCCATTGCAGCCACGGCATGTTAGACGGTACAACGTTTTTATGCAACTTGTCTCACAACGCCATACAGTATACTATTAAAAAAATGCTGTAAGAACATAATTGCATGTAATGTAATAGTACCTTTCTGGTTGGATACAAAAATAGTTTACATGTACAGGCCATTATTGCCGGAACACAAAGGAAACTTCTTTACTAGTATCAAACAACCGATTTTCCATTTCTTTTGTGAATAAACAAAGTAATGCAAGTGGTACATGTACAGTCTTGTGATAAATTCCATTAACTAGCCTCATGAATATTTAATCTTCAGACCTCTACTGTACTTGTTTTCTTCAATGAACTCCAACAGTTAGGAGGCCGAAATGAATACCTGCATGAGTGGACGAAACATGTACGTACATGTAGAGCATGCAAGGAATCATAAATATGTGAACCAGTTCATTCCAGGTCTTATCAAAAGAGAACAGGGCTGTCTTGCATGTACAAACAACAATTATATACAGCTATTTAAAAAAGGTTGACATCTGCAAAACACAATTGGTAATCCACAAAGCACAATTCTCAGCTCTTTGCTATTTTAATACTGAAAGCTATTCATTCAAATCTGATCAACAGTGTTAATAACTTGCTACTCTGTGTGTTGTTTTGGTGACAGAAGAAGATTAATTATGCAATTACTTTGCTGCTTGGTATTGCATTTTACTTATTGTGCTTTGCGGATAACAACCTTTTTTTAGATACATGTGTACATGTAGCTGTTTAATAATGGTGTCTTGAGCTCAGTATTGGTAGCACTGCGGTGCAACTTGCCTGTTGTGTGACATGATCCCTGCTGCTACTGATGAGGATGGAGATGTAGCTGTTATCTTGGCTTTGTCTTCTTTAATTTTACACTTAGTTGCTTCCACAGAGTCTGCTGCAACTGTTTTAATTACTCTGTAAATATTGTCAAATTTGATAAGATTACTTACTTGCAAAATGTAGCACGTACTTTACATGGTTATTAACTCTAGATCCTACATAAAACAAGAAAATTAAATGAACTTGGAACCGTGGTTTAAACACATGCCAGTAAATGTACAAAAAAATAGATGTTGGTGCATATACAATGTACATAGTGCATCCTGTGTAGCTCAGTTCTCAATGCACTTTACAATGTTGAAATTATATGGCACTAATGGCTGCCTGTTACAGTGTAGATACAGGCCACAACACTGGTATCACTACCCTACTTTTATCAACAAGTACAGAGTAGGTGGGTTCTTTTAGGTCCCTGGATAGAACATCACGAGACTTGACCAGCAGCTGAATGTCCCTGTTCACGGATAATGTGGCAAAAGAAGGTTGCACAAACACAATCCACGGGAAGGTCAGGATTGAGCCTGGGACCTTCTGATTTGGAGTCAGAGATGTTACTGACTGGACTAAGCACGCTTATAGTTATGTTTAGTTTACTTCACTTTAGTACTTGCCCATAAAGTGCATCCAACCAAGGCATTTTGCATCTCCAAGTGTATAATTATATATTAATTATTATGCTCACTGCTCATGCGGTTTGAGCACTCTTATGGATTGGGTGGAGAATCTCTTTCAATGAGATGTTCACTG